>RJWM01012958.1:0-54763 GCA_004363535.1 Dasyprocta punctata | reverse complement strand
ATTTTTACCAAGAGCAGTTGTTACTTCATAATTTAAAAAATGAATAGAAACCTTTACTTTAAAAAAAGTAAGGGCCTCACAGTGAACCTGTACCTTATAGGAATCTTTGGAGGCTCAGCTTTGTCCATCTGTTTTCTTCATCTATTCTAGAGGTAGTCACATTTTAAAGAACTGAGTGATTAACCAAATTGATGAAAGACTGATTTACAAGCCAGGTTCCAGTGTTTGACTTTCTATACTGAGAAATTTAGAGGCTTGTTTTTATAAACTCAAAAGTGAGCCGGGCGTGGTGTCGCATGCCTTTAATCCCAGCACTCGGGAGGCTGAGGTAGGAGGAGCATTGTGAGTTCGAGACCAGCTTGGGCTACAACGTGAGTGCAAGGCTGGCCTGAGCTACATAGTGCAACCCTGCCTCAAAAAACCAGGGCTGGGAGTTTGGCTCAGTGGCTTAAGCACCTGCCCTGGCAGGTGCGAGGTTGTGAGTTCAATTCCCAGTGCCACAAAAAAATAAAAAATAAAAAAATAAACTCAAAAGTGGTGTGCCTTATTTGGCATGATTGAAATTAGAACCCTAAGACTTCTGATGTTTTGTAATGTGGCTGTGTGGTGAAAATCAGTGGGTGAATGAATCATTTGCCACCCGTATCCATTATTTGTTTAAAAGGAAGCTCTGTGTTCCCTGACAGAGTTGTTGTGGAGTTAAGGAGTTAGTATCTTGTGGGGAGGGGCGGGGAGTTGTTTTAAGGATAGAGCAACAAGGATCTCTTAAGTCTATGCTAATACAGAGGAATCTGGAAGAAAAGACTATAACCTGAAAAGGTTTCTTCAAAAATCAAAGATACTTGAGAATACCTTCAAAGACCCCTTCTGAATTGTATAGTCTAGTTGAAACTGTTCTTTCATTTTCAGCTTCTTTGTAGAAATTAAAGGCAGAGGGGCTGAGGTTTTAGCTCAGTGTCTGAGCATGCGCTGATCAGCATGTACAAGGCCCTAAGTTCAGTCTCCAGCACCAAAATGAAAAGAAAATTAAAGGTAGAAACAAACTGATACCTTGTCAGTTTGATATTGTAGTATTTAAATTATAGCATAGATTAGTTAACTTACACAGATATATAAAAAGCTGTATTCTGTCTTGGAATATGTTTGGGTTTTTGCTATAAAAATCAATCATTTTTATCTTTTCAAAACTGATGGAGAAATAAGATTACTTCCATGACAAAGAACGTCTGAGCAAATTTAAGACTACCCAACCAGCTCTCCAAAATGTTCTGAAGGGCATTCTAGAAAGAGATAACAAGGGCAACTCCATGAACCCCAACAGAAGGAATCTACCAGGCAAAGCAAACAATTAAAAAGAGGGATGGGGAAAAAAAGAGGGGGAGCCAAAGGAAAATAACATGACAAGGATAAATCAACATGTATCAGTTATAACCATCAATGGTCTCAACTCACCAATCAAAAGACACAGACTGGCAGAATTAGATCAAGAAGCAAGACCCAACAATATGCTGCATATAAGAAAAAAAATTAATTAAAAAAAATTCACAGACTGAAAGTCAAAGGGTGAAAAACAATAGTCCATGCAGCATGAACCCAGAAAAAAGCAGGAGTAGCTATTCTATTTGCAGACAAAGTAAATTTTAAGCCAAGACTGCTTAAGAGAGATAAAGAAGGTCACTACATCCTTCTAAAGGGAATAATCCAAGAATAAGAGATAACAATCATAAATATATATACAACAAATACTAGTGTACCCAACTATATAAAACAAATATTAATGGGCATGAAAAATCAAATAAGTACTAATGCAGTTGTATTGGGAGATCTCAATACCCCACTGTCACAAAAAGACAGATCAACTGGACAAAAAATCAATAATGAAATACTAGAACTGAACCAAACTTTTCAACAAATGGACTTAGTAGATATCTACAGAGTGCTCCACCCCACAACATCAGAATACGTATTCTCCTCAGCTGCACATGGAACGTTCTCCAAAATAGACCACATACTAGCCCATAGAGCATGCTTAAGTAAATGCAACAGAACTGAAATTATCCCATGCATATTATCTGACCATTATGGAGTGAAGTTGGAAGTCCATGGCAAAAGAAACCACAAGAACTTCATAAACACATGGAAATTAAATAGCACCCTGCTGAACAATCAGTGGGTCATAAATTAAATTAAAGAATAAATTTGTTTCTATAATTAAATGATAAGAGAGGTGGGACAAGATGGCGGAACAGTATAATTAAATGATAACGATACAACATACTGGAACTTATGTGACACAATAAAAGCAGTCATAAAAGGGAAATTTATAGCAGTGAATACCGATATCAGAAAAACAGAATAATGAACAACTTTAGGGTGAACCTCAAACTTCTAGAAAAAGAACAGACTAAGCCAAAAGCTGATATGAGGGAGGAAATTATAAAGATCAGAGCAGAAGTTAATGCATTGGAGACTAAAAAAAAAAAAAAAAATACAAAGAATCAATGAATCGAAGAGTTGGTTCTTTCTTTGAGAGATTAAATAAAATTGACAAACCCTTAGCCAACTTTATGAAAAAAAAGGAAAGAAAAGACTCAAATAGGGCCGGGAGTTTGGCTCAGTGACTTAAGCGCCTGCTTGGCAGGAGCAAGGTTGTGAATTCAATCCCTGGCACCAACAAAAAAAGAAAAGAAAAGACTCAAATCCGTGCAACTAGGAATGAAAAACTAGGGTGGAATCACAATGGACCCTGCAAAAATCTGAAAACGGACCCTGCAAAAATCTGAAAGATCATCTATACTTACATATTATAATGAGATGAAAGATGCAGAAGAAATGGACAGATTCCTAGATACATGTCAATTACCAAAGCTGAATCAAGAAGATATAAAAATCCTAAATAAACCAATATTAGTCAATGAAATTGAAGATGTAAATAAAAACCTACCAACAAAGAAAAGCCCACACCCTTATTCTGCTGAATTCTACAGGAAATTTCAAGAAGACCTAATGCCACTACTTCTCAAACTGTTTAATGAAATTGAAAGGGAAATAGTACTCCCAAATTCATTCCTGGAAGCAAGCATTACCTTGATACCAAAACTGGAGAAGGACCCAACTAAGAAAGAGAATTACAGGCCTATCTCCCTAATGAGCATAGACGCAAAAATCCTCAGTAAGATACTGGCAAACAGAATGCAGCAAATCATCAAGAAGATTATACACCACGACCAAGTGGGATTCATCCCAAGGATGCAAAGATAGTTCAGCATATGTGTTGATAAATGTAATATACCATATTAACAGAGCCAAGGATAAAAATGCTATGATCAGCTTAACAGATGCAGAAAAAGCTTTTGACTAAGTCCAGCACCCATTCATTATAAAAACCCTACAGATCAGTCTGAGCATCTCTTGGGAAGATGACAGTATGCAATGTAGCAAATATGGGGGATTCCCTTCTGTCTTGTTGTTGAGGCCCAATATTGTTCTCATCATTTTGCTTTATTCTAATTAATTTTTTTTACTTTGTTTCATATTCTGTTTTTATTGGTTTTATTCTGGTTTGTTTTTCGTTTGATTTTACTATGCCTGATGGAATGGTTAACTATTGTGATGATAACAAGATATACTATAGTAGCTATTGTTTTCCTAGTATCTTATCTTGCTTTGCAGTTCTGTACCAGTTCTACTGCTTTGTTTTGATTGACTTTGTTCTGTTATGTTAGGTTGGATTTTACTATCTTTAAAATAAAATTTTTAAAAAATCTTAAAAAAAAACCCTACAGAAAATTGGAATAGATGGTCTTTATCTCAATCTGATAAAAGCTATCTATGACAGACCAATAGCTGACTTTATACTCAATGCACAAAACTGAAAACTTTCTCTATAAAATCAGGAACAAGACAAAGATATCCAGTGTCTCCACTCTTATTCAACATAGTCCTGGAAACTTTAGCCAGTGCAATTAGACCAATGAAAGAAATAAAAGGAATAAGAGTAGGAAAGGAGGAAGTTAAATTTATCATTATTTGCAGATGACATTATGCTCTACAATGAAGTCCCTAAAGGCTCCACTAAAAAAAAAGAAAAAAGAAAAAAAGTGCTAGATTTAATAAGCAAATTCAGTAGTGTAGCTGGATACAAAGTCAACACTCAAAAATCGATAGCCTTCCTGTATATGAATAACAAACTCACTGAGAGAGAAATCAGGGAGACAATACCTTTCACAATAACATCTGAAAAAATGAAATACCTAGGAATCAATCTAATGAAGGATGTAAAAGACCTCTATATTGAAAACTAGTATATTCTGAAAAGGAGATTGAGGAGGATATCAGAAAACAGAAAGATATCCCTTGCTCTTGGGTTGGAAAAGCCAATATAGTGAAAATGGGCATATGTCCAAAACTGTTATACAGATTTAATGCAATTCTGATAAAAATTCCAATAGCATATCTCACAGAATTAGAGAAAACAGTCCCAAATGATTTGGAACCAGAAGAGACCTAGAATAGCAAAGACAATTCTGGGCAACAGAGGCAAGGCAGGGGGCATCACAATCCCTGACTTGAAATTATACTGTAAAGCTACTGTGATAAAAACAGTGTAGTATTGGAAAAAAAAACAGACCGAAAGATCAATATAACAGATTAGAAGATACAGAAACAACTCCAAACATACTCAGTCACCCTATCTTTGACAAAGTTGCCAAATACATTTCTGGGAAGAAAGATAGCCTCTTTAATTAGTGGTGCTGGAAAAACTGGCTCCACTCATACCACAGATTAAAATTGAACCCATATCTTTCACCATGCACTAAAATAAATTAAAAATGTATCAAAGTTCTAAATATTAAAACAGAAACATTTAAATCTGCTGGAAGATAGAGTAAGTAAAACTCTTGAAGACATTGGTGTCAGCAAAGACTTTATGAGTGAAAACACAATTGCACAGGAACTATCACAAAAAATCAACAACTGTGATCTCATCTTATTAAAAAGCTTTTGCACAGCAAGAGAAACCACCAACCAAGTGAAGAGACAACTCACACATGGGAGAAAATATTTGCCAGCTGTTCTTCAGACAGAGGATTGCTATTGAGAACATGTAAAGTACTAGAAGAAAAATCAGTCCTCCCAAATTTAAGGACCCAATCCAAAATGGGCATCAGAGATGAATAGACATTTCTCAGATGAATTACAAACAACAAATAAATGTCTGAAAAAACGTTCAACATCACTGTTCATTCAAGAGATGCAAATTAAAATAACACTGAGATCCTATCTCACCCTGGAAAGAATGGCTGTTATCAACAAATCAACCAATTACAAATGCTGGAGGGGCTGTGGGAGGAAAGGAACCCTTCTCGACTGTTGATGGGAGTGTAGACTGGTGCAACCCAGAGAAATCAGTGTGGAGATTCCTCAGAAAACTAGGATTGGAGGTCCCATTTGACCCAGCTATTCCCCTTTTGGGTATCTTCCCAGAAGAATTGAAAACATTGTATCGTGGTTATATATGTGTACCCATGTTTATCTCAGCACAATTTGAAATAGCTAGATCTTAGAAACAACCCAAATGCCCATCAAATGAGAAATGGATAACAAATATGTGGTCTTTTTGTGCATTGGAGTACTACCCCCAGCTATAAAGAAGGATAAACTGGAGACTTTTATAGGTAAATGAATGCAACACATGTGTAAACATCATATTGTCTGCCTACTGTGAGAATAAGATCCAAACTGTATAATAGATATTGTAAAATGGGAAGAACTTCAAAAGGAAAGAGAAACTGGGATGAGAGAATGGAGAAGAGGGGAAAAGAAAAACAAATTATATATATATGGAAGATAGTTAAGTTATACTGCGAATTTCTCTTAGTTCATTGAAAAGTTTGTGCTAATATTGCTAATATTGGACAATTAAATGCATGCTTTGGTTAATTTAAAGATAACAATGTGCAATGTTTTAACCATTGTTACTCTTCTATTGTTTTGAAATTTTGTTTTATCTTTTTTCTCTTTAAAATAAAATTTTTTAAAAATGAATCATTTTTCCCATATCAAGAACATAATCCCTTTAGACTTGTCATTAGCAAAAAATAAGTCCACTTTGATATATATAGCAATACCTTTTCTGAGAACATAAGATACCTTTTACATGAGAACTTCTTAGATGTGGAATGACATTGCACTTTTGTAAAGATAGTGCTGTAAGACCTGTGACTGGGAACAGGGGTAAGTTCTAATGACAGAGATACTTTGTCTCCTCACCTATTTGCTACATGAAGAGAGTATTTAGTAGGCCAGTGTACTGCAGCTAGGGGTATAGAGTAGCAGTGATGTCCAGTGTACTGTTCTGTTCTCTCCTGGTCAATGTATGATATAAAGCTGCCACTTTTATTCTGAAAATGTAGGTTTATATTGCTGTGACAGAGCTGAAGACCATGCATGCCAAAATGCCTGCAAGAGAATTCTGATGTCTAAGAAAACAGAAATGGAGATTGTTGATGGTCTCATCGAGGGTTGTAAGACCCAACCCTTGCCTCAGGATCCTCTTTGGCAGTGCTTTCTTGAAAGCTCACAATCTGTTCACCCTGGAGTCACTGTGCACCCTCCTCCCTCTACTGGCCTTGATGGTGCTAAATTGCATTGTTGTTCTAAAGCAAACACTTCAACATGTAGGTCAGTATCTCATTTTCCTTTATTAAAATCAGTAGAAAAACAGCATTTTAATTAATCATTTTAGGCTTAGCAAATATGTGGTATATTCTTGCATTGTATAGGCTTAGTGTTTAGAAGACACAAAATCTTTAATTCTTTCTGGGGATGAGATGTGCTTATCTAGTGCACAAATCTCTGGTTCAATCCCCAGAACCATTTTTAAGAAGGTATTGTTAAAATGTTTAATTATTTTATCCAGCAAATATTTATTCAGTATGGTATATATACACAAAGCATTGTTTTGTGCATTGAGAACTAAAAACACTGTTTTGGGATGTGAAGAATTAGCATTGGCAGGACAACAAATATTTAAATATAATATTCTACCTTCAAAGAGATCATTAGGTAAGTTTATAATTTAGAAGGTGTTTTTATCTGATATCTCAAGGGTAATTATTAAATTACAAAACTTTAAACTTAACCAACATTTTGTTATATTAGCAGATAATGATTTGGCATTTACATCTAAAATTAGATGTTGGTATATTGTCATTCATTTATCTGTTACACTTAAGGGTTAAAAAGTAAATAATAAAAATATATAGGATAGAGGATTCAGGCATCATGGCACTCACCTATAATCCTAGTACTCAGGAGGCTGTGGCAGGAGGATTGCCATGAGTTTGAAGCCAACCTGGACTACATAATGAGTTCAAGACCAGCCTGAACTACATAATGAGACCCTGTCTTAAAAAACAATACAAAACAAAATATGTGGTACATATACACATATCTGATAAGTGAAAACACAGTTTAGAGATGAGAATAAGTGGAGATAACTAAGGGCATGCTGGAAAATGGAAGAAATAGAAGTTTGCTTTATTAGAGATATTTGGCTTGAAAAGGGTCCACATTTTAGTAGGATATCCTGAAACAAATATAAGATACTAGGAGTGGACAACCTTTCCTGTATTTCTAAATTGAATGGGCCTTTAACAAAAAGAAAATCGTGCATAGAATGGCTCATTAGACTTTGTCAAGGATATAGAAAAAATCCAAAGAAAATTAGCAATTGGACATAAAGGGAGATTAAGTTGGCCTTCTAATTATGGAAATTAAGTTACTTAGAGAAGTTAATAAATACATTAATGAGAGGGCTGCTGAGTAGTTCTTTGCCCATTGTAGAATTTATGCCAGCTTAAGAGTTGCTAGAAATTGAAATGGCTGTGCTGTCCCAGAGGTGCTTCAGTGAGAAAACTATTTTCTTGCCCTTACCTTGAAATAAGGTTTCATGGTTTGGTAAGTGCTTTCACTTTAATCATATATAATTGTCATGGAACCTTATGTGATAATTTGGAAAGTTTTTGTTATTTCAGTTTTACATGTAAGAAATTAACTCAGAGATGTTAAATAATCTGTTCAAGATAAATATAGAAAGTGAAGGACCAGAGAAAGCACTGGTTTCCAGGTCAAGGTACCTGACGTAGCCTGATCTAAGCTCCCTCACCCTCATACATTCTAAACTTCGTTGAGAACAGGAACCTTATCTGTTTTATTCATCACTCATAAAATAGGCACTTGGGAAACACTAGTACAATGAATGAATAAACATTAAAATAAAGATACACTCTTTGTAAGGGTGGTTACAAGAGTCAAATAAAATGTGAGGAGAATGGACAATTTTTACTTGTGATTTTATGTATTTCAATAACACTAAAATTGTCTGTATAGTGAACATCTGTTACTTTTATAAAGGAAAATAATGAATATTAAGTATGAAAACATTTCAGAAATGGTATATTGTTTTAGTTGTATACACACTCAAGTTGCTTTGTAATCATTAATGAAAATAAAAATAAAAATACCATGTCTCAACTACAATAGTATATAGAGGCTTTGGAATTTCTTAAGGAATGTGAGTCACTGGGGGATATTTTTATAGGGAGAAGCTAGTAAACTTGAAGTTTACAATTCTTCACCCATCTTCCTCACCTTCCCACCTGCTCCCATCCCTTGTTTCCCTCCCTTCGCTCAGCCTCCTCCTCCAGCTTTGCTGGAGATTGAACCCAAGGCCTTGTACATCCTAAGCACACACTGCCACAAGCTCCACCCTGTGCCCCTCTAATACTTCTTAAAAGTAATCTGAGAACTGTGTGCAGCTTTGCCTCCTGTGATTGAACATAATTGTAGGGGAATATACCTTTGTGGAGGCAAAGCCATGTCCTTTAAGTAAAGATGAAAAAGAGATCAGAAGGATATAGGGGGAAATAATTGTGCCAAGGACTAAGGGTGTGCAAATACCATAACTGAATATTAAATTTAGCTGTGAACATTTTAGCAGCCGTGGCAAAAAGGGAAAAAGATGGATGCTAAAAAAAATTCATTTTTTCATGGAAAATATCACATTTTCTGGTTCCAAATTCTAGGAGATGGTAATTTTTTGTTTTTTTACTTTGAAGTATATATTTAATAGAATGTGAGCTTTATTCATTTGGCTTATCTGCATGTTTCTGCTTTTGTTTCAGGGAACTGTGCACTAAACTTTACAGCATGAGCTGGGGCAATACACAGAGTTGGCAAGAATTTGACCGTTTTTGTGAATATAATCCAGTGGAAGTATCCATGTTGACCTGTCTAGCAGATGTCCGGGAACCTTGCCAGTTGGGCTGTAGAAATCTTACTTATTGTACTAATTTTAATAACAGGTAGGAACAAATTATTGTACATGGAATAGAAATAGTTTATCATTAATTATCTGGTTATTAAATAAACAAAAATACCATTTTACTCTGATTTTGTTTCTGTTGGGTTAAAAGAAAACTGTAGCTGGGCATGGTGGTCCATGCCTGTAATCCCAGAACTCTGGAAGACTGAGGCAGAATTGAAAGTCCAAGCCTAGCCTGGGTAATTTAGCAACTTAGTGAGACCCTGCCCCAAAATAAGAAAGAAAAAAAGTCTGAGGACATAGTTCAGTCTGAGGACCCTAAATCCAATCTCTAGTACTGCCTCCCCAAAAAACCTTTTGTTTTTGGGTGGGGGGTTCATCTTTAAATGCTATCTTCCATCTGATAAATCATCTTGGGGAAAGGAAGCACTATTACAAAGTTCCTTCTAATCTAAAGATGCCTCAAGGTAAGGGAAAAATAGCAGACCAGTGAACACCGCGATAGGGGGACTCCCTCAAAGATACCATCCAAATGCTAGAATATAAAAAAAGAAGAAAAAAGAAGAGGGAAATGGGTCCTCTGGACCCAAGAAGAATCTAAAACAAGAATTGAAGTCCACAGAAAGAGTAAAAAAAACAAGTAACCAAACAAAGGCAGAGGCTGACGGCACCTCTGACCTGAGCTGAACCCCGTTAGTGGTGGGGAGCATCCTGGGAAAGTGCAATTAAAGTGCTGCGACCGAATAAAGAGCTGCAACCAACTGTGGCAGTGACAGCGGAGGCAGCGATCGATCGTAGGGCGAAGTGGACTGGAGCGAACGAGTGGGTAAGCATGGCGGGTCCCAGACCCCCAACCCCCAACCCCACGAGGGAGAGCAAGGGACTGGCATCCATCTTGAGATTGGAACCACACCTAATTGGACACAGTCCCAAAGAAACAGCTCTGACCAAGCCCCAGAGGGTCCCGGCAAGTGACCGGCTAGGTCTGGAGACCAAGGCTGCACACGCACCATAGGGGTGGCAGGGGAAGTTTCACAGACAACCATCATAGATTCCCAAACAGCGGCCCCGCCCCCACGCACAGTACCGGACATCGCGCCCCAGGGGTGATAGGGGAAGTTTTACGGACAATCAGCACAGGTTCCCAGGCAGCAGCCCCGCCCCCACACACTGTACCAGACATCCGCGGAGCAGAGATCGGCTGGGGAAAGGCAGTGGACCAACTCGGGCTCACCCCAGAGAAACCACAAGACTCCTGAACAACCCAGGAAAATGCCAAGACAGAAAGGTAGAGGGCACTCTCTAGCCTCCGATTCAAGCAGAGTAAATCCAGGAGAAGCAAATGCAAAAGAGGTCAGGAGCCCAACAATTAAAATCTCTGAGGCGATGGCAACTGAAGTGGGGAGACAACTCCATGAAGCTATAAAAGAAATTAGAGTGGAACTGTTTGCCCAGCTGAGAATAGAAATGAAATTCATAATAAAGGAATCGCTAGGCATCTCTAAAAGAGACATAGATGGAAAGGTGGAGTGTGGAAAATTGAAGGAAATCGAGAAGGGAAAAAACAAAAAAGAATTAGAATATATGAAACAGATTCAGAGAGACTACCAGGAAATCAAACACTCCAATGAAAGTTGGCAGGACCACCTGAAGGAAACTAAAGATAGACTTTCAAATCTGGAAGACAGGCTAGAAGTCTGGGATCGAGAAAGGAAAGATCTCCTAAAAATAATAAGAAACCTGAAAGTGGCAGTGCAACAACCACAAGACAACCCAAGGAAATAAAATTTACGAATAAAAGGTGTGAGTGAAAAAGCAGGGGTCAATACAGATCAACTTAAAAGCCTATTTACAGAAATAATTTCAGAAAACTTTCCAAGCATGGGAACAGGAAGAGACTTTCAGATAAGTGAAGCATATAGAACTCCAGCTAAACATGACCAAAGTATGCCTACACCCAGACATATAATAATCAAGATTCCAGAAATTCAACACAAAAACAAAATATTAAAAGCTATTAGAGAAAAGAGATAGATTACCTACAAAGGAAGGCCCATCAGAATCATGACAGACTTCTCAACACAAACCATCAGGTCAAGAAGAGCTTGGAGTGAAGTATTTCAAGCCCTGAAAGAAAATAACTTCCAACCCAGACTGATGTACCCTGCAAAATTATCTTTAAAAATCAATGGAGAAACAAGATACTTCAACTACAAAGAACAACTAAAGGAATTTATGACAACCAAGCCAATCCTACAAAGAATACTGAAGAACATTCTAGAGAGAAATAAAAAAAGTCCACAGCTCCAGAAACAGCGACAGAGGGATAGTACCGAGCAGGACAGACAAATAAATAATCCATCATCGGGATTTAAGTCCAGTATTGTTTCCAATGAACCATTTAGTCTGATCTTATTCTACCTCGACCTGCTTAACTTTATTATATATGATGACAAAGACAGCTATTTTAAAGATAACAAAATTTATTAGGATAGCTACTTTAATGATATTCAGTCACCTTGTTTCAAAACCAGGTATTGCTTTCACTGTTCTGTTTTGAGGAATTTTAACCTATCTTTGTTTGATTGTATTACAACAGATGATATAGGCAACCGCCTAGAAGATAGTATGAGGCATTATAGAAATCAACGCTGCATTACTATGTATTGCTTCCATTATTTTATTTGTTATTGGTTTTATCCAGTACTATTTCGTTCAACTGTATTAGGCCAATTGGTAAGGGCAATTATTTTGTAGACCACAAGAGGTATTACAAGGGGAACCGAGGAAGGAAAGAAGGGAAAAGGAAAAAGGCATAGATTTATATGAGGGTATACATAAGATAGTTTGAAAGACTATATTACTAAATGCATTAACTGGTGAGAGAGAACAGTTGATACTCATATGATTAGACCAATCTTACATGTCTTTATCTGTCAGTCTGAACAACCCCCTGGAAGGTAACGATATGCAATGTCACAACTACCGTAAAATTCCAATCATCTCATTTCGTAAACCTATAATGTTACAGTATCGGAAATGTTGTTGTTGTTCGTTGATCCCTTTAGTTTTTTGTGTCTCTTCTTTACGACCATTCTTTTATTCTTTATTGGTTCCATTCTGAACTATCTTGCTTGATTATATTAGACCTGATGATATGGGCAGTTATTTTAAAGATAACAAGAGGTATTCTAAGGGGAAAGGAGGAAGGAAGGAAGGGAAAAGGAAAAAGACATAAATTTATAAATAGTTATACATAGGACAGTTAAAATGACTATATTACTAAATGCATTAGCTATTGAAAAAGAAAAGTTAATACTCATGATTTGATAAATTTTGCATGTCTATATCTGTCAATCTGAACAACTCCTACGAAGGTAACGATATGCAATATTATAACTACTGCCAAATTTCAACCATCTCATTGTGTAAACCTACAATGTTATTGTATCAGATTTGTTGTTGTCATTTGTGTCTTTTTTGCTTTTTGTTTTTGTCTTCTGTGTCCATTTTTTCTTAAATGAAAAAATAAAAAATAAAAAAAATAAAGATGCCTCAAGCTTCTGGAATTCAGAGAATTGTCTCTACCTTCAGTCCCTTCTTACTTCTTCCTTCTACTCCACGACTAGGGGAAACAATTCATTGCAGAATAAATGGTTGTAAACTGTAAGATCATCCAGATGACCTCCCAAGGACAGAATGCTTTGAAAGACCTTCGGACTCGTTGAGGTTCCTGCTCAATGACTCCTATTTAATACAAAAGTATTTCTTTACAGAAGCAATTCAAACGGGTGTTTTCCTAAAGTAACTAGTAAGAAAAATAAGGAGCCAAGAACTAAATCTTGAGCGTATCTTGAGTTAATAGCTAAGAAAGAATGAAGAAAACAGAAAAGAGGTATTCAGAACACAGACTAGAACTCTGTATGAGAGAAGCCAGAGAAGGCTGGTTTCTAAAGAAGTGACTGGTTCTATGAACTGCCACCCCGAGATCCAGAGGGCACAAGGAAGGAGAATCATTTGGTTGGGCCAGGAGAAAATTTTCAATCCTTCTGTTGTGTGGTGTTTACTTCAAGTTAATACAGTAGCCATTTAAAAGTATTCAGATTATTAGTTTGAATAAAAAAACTGAGAAATCAATAAAAATAAAATATATAGATGCTTCAAAATATTCAGTAGTTAAATAAAATGCTTCTAAATAATCTGTGAGTTGAATAAATCATAAAAGAAACTGGAAAATACTTCCAGCTGCATGATAATGAAAACACAATAAATCAAAAATTATGAGGCATGACTAAGTGCTGAGAAGGAAAATTATGGGTTTTACCTATATATATTAAAACAAAAGAGAATAGGATTTTTTGGACTTTTTTGTTTTTGTTTTTTTCTTGTTATACTGAACCCCAGGCCTTTGCACTGAGCTGCATCTCCAGCCCTTTTTTATTTTTTACTTTGAGGTCTCACTTCATCAACTTGTACAGGGTAGGCGTGAACTTTTAGTTGTCTTGCCTTGGCCCCCTAGAGTTCTGGGATCGAGGATGGGTACCACCACACCTGCAAGAGCCCATTAATTTTAAGAAGGTAATTGAGTCTTGAGATCAAAAAGTTTGAGATCCCCTAAAATAAACAAATTGCCATATTTATTTTGCCTGTTTTGGTGTTTTGTGGCACCGGGGATCAAACTCACAATCTCGCACCTGCCAGGGCAGGCGCTTAAGCCACTGAGTCAAACTCTCAGCCCTGGTTTTTTGAGGCAGGGTCGCACTATGTTGCTCAGGCCAGCCTTGCGCTCGCGTTGTAGCCCAAGCCGGCCTCGAACTCACAACACTCCTCCTACCTCAGCCTCCCAAGTGCTGGGATTAAAGGTGTGCGCCACCACGCCGGCTTTGCCTGTTTTTTGAGACAGGATCCTGCTTTGTAATTCAGGCTGATCTTGAACTCACTATGTAACCCAAGATGGCCTCAAACTCCCAGCCATCCTACTGCCTCAGCCTCCTTAGTGTTGAGATTACAGATGTGTGCCACTATGCCCAGCACTTTGTGAAATTTTAAATTGCTTTACGAAAATCTCTGTTAAAAAGGAAAAATGCATTACTTTTCTGTGGAAAATAATTGCTGATTGCCTCTTGGTTTCTTCCTTCTTTCTTTCTTTCTCTCTTTTTTTTTTTTTTTAAGGCCAACAGAACTTTTCAGGAGTTGTAATACTCAGTCAGATCAAGGAGCCATGAATGACATGAAGTTATGGGAGAAAGGAAGTATAAAGATGCCATTTATCAACATACCTGTTCTTGATATTAAAAAGTGCCAGCCGGAAATGTGGAAAGCAATAGCTTGTTCACTACAAATTAAACCTTGTCACAGTAAATCTCGGGGCAGTATTATTTGCAAGTAAGTTTCTTTCATTATGTATTTTGCAATAAGACTCTCCAGGTTTGGTTCTCAACCTGAAGCCTGTCTTTACAATTTTTTCTGCCCACTTCCGTTTTCCTATCACCTCCTACTTGTCAAATGCTTTCCCGTTTTTCCCTCCTCTGCTTGACTTACCGTTTCCTCCATATCCGCTTGCTCACTGCCTGCTCCTTTTAGCTGCTCTCAAATACCAGACATTCCTATAGAGTCTTCTCAGATTTCCCCAGCGCATGGTAATTTATCCTTAGTACAAATTCCCATAGATCTTTAAAATGTACTTTCTTTTGGAAGTTAGTTTAAGAAACATTTACTAAGTGTCTTCAGTGTGTAACTCTATGCAGTTTTTTGTTTTGATTTTTCTGTTTTTGTTTTGTGGTTCACAGGATCGAGCCCAGTCTTCACAGTGAGCTATATCCTCAGCTGTCTTTATTTTTTATTTTGAGACAGGGTCTTGCTAAGTCACTAAGTTGCCCAGCCTGAGCTCAAATTTGCAATCATTCTGCTCAGCTTCCCAGAGTACTGGGTTTCCAGGCATGAACCACCATGCCCCGTTTATTTTTGAATCTTAATGTGTATACTTGTTTTATATTCTGTTAGATTTTGCTCTCTTTAAGGAGTTTGTTCTTCTTTGAGTCCTTTTACTTTTATCATCGTCTTTCCTCTGTTTCTCCTCTTCAAATATTAGCATAATCCTTTCACACAATAGATATCTGATAAATATTTGCTGAGTGAGCTCATGCATGTATCCTTAGGGCCTGTTTCTAGAATGAACGGTTTGCTTAGGAAATCTAGGATACAATAAGGAGCAGAGCCCTCTGGTGGGTAAAGCCAAAAGTATTTAACTACATAGTAATCTGTGTCAGCTGTTATTCAAGCATATTTTTTTTTTTTCCTCAAAAGCTTTTCTAAAACCAAGTTAATATTTAGCTCCTAAATTGCTGGTATCTGGTTTAAATACTGCTGGGTACTTGATGACTCATTTTAGATTATTTCAACCTTAAACAAGGTCTAGGCCTATTTTCTGACATGCTACAGTAGGGGAGATACTGAGTTATATCTATTGGGTGACAAGCAGGAGGCAACAAGTAAGAAATAGACTCAGCACAGCAAAAAAGTTCCTATTCAAAAATAGAAAACTTTAAAGTAGCAAACTTTGCAGTTGTTATAAGCCCACACCTTAGCGTTAATAACTAAAAAGATAATTTAAAAAGAGAAAAGGAGAAAGGAGAGGGAAAGGAAACAATTAAACAAGCAAGCATAAGGTTTTGAAAGTAAGGATATATGATATTGTAAGATCAAATCAGTCTAATTTCCTTTCAAAGATGGTGAATGCCACATTGATGGTAGGAACAGTAAGTATAAGTGTAAAATTTGATCAAGGCCTTTGATCTCAGATAAGAAAAAGCATGGGCTGCTTTGAATTTCCTTTTAGCTGACCTTTGTTGTGAGTCCTTTTCTCTTTCACCATACTTAGACCTAATCAATTGCAAAACGTAACTAACTTATGAGAACGCTTTCTGACCAACCACAGTAGTGTAAATCCCAGTACTCAGGAGACTGAAGCAGAATTGCCACAAGTTCAAAGCCAACCTGGGCTACATAGCAAAATTCTGCCTTAAAAGACAAAGGCGGGCTCAGGGAAGAAACTCACATTTTGGAAAGCTTAAAAACAGAAGTGAATTTAACTAGACAACATGAGGTGGTTCCTTGAACCCTAAACTTGTGTTCACTTTTATTTTTAAGATCAGATTGTGTGGAGATTCTTGAAAAATGCGGAGACCAGAACAAATTTCCTGAAGACCACACAGCTGAAAGTATTTGTGAGCTTCTGTCACCTACAGATGACCTGGAGAATTGTATACCCTTAGATACATACCTCAGTAAGTACTGCTTTTGTTTGTTTGATTTTAGGTTTCAAATACTTCTCTCATAATCTCTATCCTTTCTCTCTACCTGTTAAGAACATGTGGTTCAGTGGAACCATCTAATTCACAGTACTGGAGATTGAACCCAAAACCTTTGCACTGAGCTGCATCCCAGCCCTTCTTTTTAATGTTTTATCCAGAAACATGGTCTTGCTAAATCACTAAAATGCCCATGCTGGACTCTGTGCTTCAGCTCCCAGATTGCTGGAATTACAGGTGTGCACCACCACATCCAGAATCAGTCACAGACTTTTACTTGTTTGGCTTTTTTGGCCCAAGAAAATGTTGTCATCCTAAAATTTGTAAGCAGAAGTGATTAGTCTGAGGAGGTGTGAACTGTTAGCAATCAGGAATTCCAAACAGTGGATCAGGGGCCAGCAGTCTCATATATCATGCTGTCTCCTTGCCATGATGACCAGAAACTAGAATTTCCCTTGGAGAGTATTCAGCTTTTTGTCATGAAAATATCAATGTACCTGAGCCAGGCTTGGTTTGCACTACCTGCCCAAAAGGCAGTAAAGAGTGATCCTCTTGATTAGTACAAGGAAATGGAGTTTATGCCACTTCAGCTTTGTGCCACATACACCTGCCAAGAGCTACAGTGTAAGCTGCTATTTCATTGAGGGATTTAGGAGCTGCGCTTTTCGGCAGCAATATGATGATGTAGTGGAGACCAGGGGATAACAAGTAAAACTTAAACTATATACTCAATAGTTAAGAGAAGACCAGTGTTTAGACTGCTAGCAGGGAGCATTAGGGTGATGAGCTCACTGGAGAAGGGACTGGTAAAGTCATCTACTATGATACTTCTTTTCTTTTCCTGTGTCAGATAGGATTAAATTCAACTGTGAATTACAGAACAGCAGATAAAACTAAAAGAAAACTCAGAAACAAATACTCCAGAGTTGTTACAGTGGCTCCATTATGAGGAATCCATGCTCCTTTTTTCTTTCCCCACTCTACTTCAAGATTAATGGATTCTTGGGGCCGGGGATTTAGCCCAACAGCATAAGCATCCGCCTGTTAAGTGCGAGGTTGTGAGTTCGATCTCCAGTACCAAAAAAAAAAAAAACTTACTGGATTCTTATTAGCACAACATGGCTACTGGAGTTCTCTCTGCCATATTATAGTTGCAGATGCAAAAGAAAAGGAGCAAAGTAAACAACTTCGCCTTAATTTCATTGGTCACTCCTGCTTATATGGAAACCTGGGAAAGATTATCTTTAGCCATGGGTCCATTGCCACCCTAAGTAAAACTGATAAACAGTAAGAGCCAAATAGATGCCGAATTTTTAGTTGGTGGTATCTGTCTTTTTCTTAAAACCCAAAACTGTGTCCCTTAACCTTGTGAGCAGTGTAGCAAATAGGAAAGCATTAGACTAGAATTTAGACCTCTGTGACTTCGAGCTGATCATTTCTTTTTTTTTTTTTTTTTTTTTTTTTTAGTACTAAGGATTAAATTTACAACCTCATGCCTGCCAGGCAGGTGCTTAAGCCATTGAGCTAAATCCCCAGCCCTGTTTTTTGAGACAGGGTCTCACTATGCAGTTCAGGTCGGCCTTGAACTCACTCCCAAGTGCTGGGATTACAGGCGTGCGCCACCACGCCTAGCTAAGCAGATCATTTCTTTGAGCCTCAGATTTTCTATGTGTAGATTGAATGGGCTAGATGAGATAACCCCAAGAGCCTTCATGCCTCTGCTAGAGTCTCAGTGTGGCCTAAAATTAAATAAGCAAAATTAATATATTCACAATCCTAGACTCTTATTATAGCAGTCAAATATATGTATAGAAGTAAGCTTTCTTTATTTTAAATTAACTGACCATTCTTGGTTTATTTATTTTTATTATTAGAAAGAAACTTTCAACAAATGGAAAATTAAAGAATTTTATTTGCGTTTCAGTGCTGTTTAAATATCACATGTACTTTATCTTAAGTGAGATTCTTCCTTAGTCATAATTTCAGAAGTTAAATATAATCATGGTATGGTATTACCATAATAAGTTATCATTTATAATAAAGCATGCTACATTATCCCTCTTAGACATAAGCAGCTATTTATTACAATATCCAAAGTATACCTTCATTTTCCATCCTATAACACTACTTATAGTTACTTTATTTTTTTTATTTATACACAGTGTTTTTGTTGTCTATTTCTTTGTCATAAACTCTTACATCAGAGTCTTGTTCATTTTGTTCATCAACATATCTCCAGTGCCTAGAATCTTGCCTTGCATGTTGTAGGTACCCAATGAATAAAGGAATGCATGTATTTTTATACTAAATTCATAAATTATGAGATAATCTAATTGTTTTAAACTTATTAGTATCAGTCTTTGCTTTGTGCCCATGAGCTCTTCATTTATTGCTGCTGTAATTAATTCAGATAATCTGTAGACATTTATTACACTTTTGAGATGTTTAAACTAATCCGTTCTGTTTTTTTCCAGGGCCCAGTACTTTAGGTAACATTGTGGAAGAGGTGACTCATCCCTGTAATCCAAATCCTTGTCCAGCCAATGAGCTCTGTGAAGTGAACCGAAAAGGGTGTCCATCTGGAGAGCCCTGCCTTCCGTACTCTTGTGTTCAAGGTGGGTGTGGGTGTGTCTTAGTCACATTCTTGTTCCTGAGATATAATACCTGACACCCACAATTCAAATGAGGAAAGATTTGTTTTTGCTCACAGTTTGTAGACATTTCAGTCCATAATCAGCTGGTTTCAAGGCAGGGTAGCACAACAGAGAGGCATGGCAGAGAATTGTTCATGGCAGGGCAGTGGGAAACAGAGAGAGAAAAAAGGGGAACAGGAAGAAGTAAACACTTCTAGTCCATTCTGCCAGTCACCTTCCTCTTCTGACCAGATCCTACCTTCTAACAAGTCAAATGCAGACTCATCAGTGAGCTAATCTACTGATAAGTACCAGACCACTGTGACCCAGTCACCTCCCAGAAGCCCCACCTATGAGTGCTTGAGGCTTTGGGGTGACATCTAGATATGCCCTGTAACAGGGTGTGGGACAAACATGGGTAGGTGGTGCTGGTATTTGTAGGAGTTATCTTTGGCATTCAGTTGATTACAAGGGAATTTGTTTTGTTTTTGTTTTTTTAGTGCTGGGGATTGAACCCCAGGGGCTCATGCGTGGTAGGCAAGGGCTCTCCCACTGAGTTATATCCCCAAACCTACATAATCTATCTATCTATCTATCTTTCTTTCTTTCTTTCTTTCTTTCTTTTTTTAGTTTTTGTTAGTACATATTTGCATTACATAGTGATTACATTCGTTGTGGGGAGTTGGAACGTGTGCATAACAAATATCAATTCTTTTTTCATCTCCTCCCCCCCACATTCCCCCTTCCTCACATTTGTAAAAGATCTCCCTACTTCCTATTGTCTATCTTTTATCTTGCTCTTTATTCATATTTTGGTTTTCTCATATAAGAGAAACCATGTGACATTTAAGCTTACTTATATAATCTTTAATAGCTACACAGAACCTATGGACTTTTTGTCAAGTATATCTGATGTCATGGAATAATATCCTCAGGTTTTTTTTGTTTTTTTTTTTTTGACTGCAGGTTGCAAATTGGGAGAAGCTTCTGATTTCATTGTCCGTCAGGGGACACTCATCCAAGTGCCGTCATCTGCAGGAGAAGTTGGTTGTTATAAAATCTGCTCATGTGGACAAAGTGGGCTGTTAGAAAACTGTATGGAGATGCATTGTATAGACCTCCAAAAGTCTTGTATTGTTGGAGGAAAAAGAAAAAGTGAGTTTTGAAGTATATTTGTTGGTTTTCAGTATGAGATTAGTTATCTTAACTTTGTTGAAAGTGGCACACATCTGTAATTCCCAGCTACTGGAGAGGTATAGGCAGAAAGATGCCAAGTCCAAAGCCAGCCTGGGAAAGTCCTGTCTAAAAGTAAAAACTAAAAAATAGCTGGGGATGTAGGACAGTGGTAGAGTGCTTGCCTAGCCTGGACAAAGCTCTGGGTTCAACTCCCAGTACTCAAAGGAAAAAAAGCAACCTTTTGTTCACCTTCCCTAACAAGCTTAGTGTCCTGCTTTCTCAGGTTTCTTTACCATCTTCTGCTTATAGCCCTAACAGCTGTGTGTGTCAATACGTGATTTCAAAAATTATGGAAAAAAAAAATTATGGAAAAAAATATCATTTTGGGGTTTTTTTTGTGTGTATTTTGTTTGGTTTGGTTTTTTGTTTTTTTTTTTTTTTTTTTTTTTTTTTTTTTTTTTTTTTTTTTTTTTTTTTTTTTTTTTTTTTTTTTTTTTTTTTTTTTTTTGAGACAGTGTCTCACTGTGTAGTTCAGGCTGTCCTTGAACTCACTCTGCAGCCCAGGCTGGCCTCAAACTCAAAGCAATCCTCTTGCCTCAGCCTCCTGAGTACTGGGATTACAGGCATGCTCCACCATGCTCAGCTGTTTTGTTTTGTTTTGTTTTGTTTTGTTTTGTTTTGTTTTGTTTTGTTTTTGAGGTGGGGTCTCTATGTAGGCTGGCCTGGCCAGAACTCTGGCTCCTCCTGCCTTAGCCTCCTGAGTACTGGGATTATAGATGTTCACTACTACACTTGGCAAAAATACCACTTTGAAAGATTCATTATCATCCCACCTGTGTATTTTGTTTCCCCGTCTCTATTCCCTTCATAGTAATTCAGCTTTTTATGCTAGAAGTTTATTCTTATTGAAAGGAAGTGTGCTCTTAGCTAAAAAGAGCTTGAAATTTTTCTATTCTCAGGCAAGTCAGGTATTTGTTTTTTAGTCCATAGTCTACTTGCCTAAAATAGGAAGAGCCAGGTTTGGTGGCACACAACTGTAGTCCCAGCACTTGGGAGGCTGAGGGAGGAGGCTCACCGTGAGTTTGAGGCCAGTGTGAGCTACATAGCAAGACCCTATCTCAAAGTAAAATGAAGGAAATTATGTTCCTTGTATTACAGGAAATATCTGAGGGCAGACAGGTTTATTTATTGACTAAATACTTATTCTGCACAAAAGAGCATACTAGTGCCTTGTTTAGCTGATGCTGAGGGGGTGAGATCGTGTTCTATTTTATATGGTAAATGGGAGAGAATTTGAGCCATAGGAAGTTGCAGTGTACTGTGGGAGCTAGTCATCTCTGCCAGGGCATCAGGAGGGTTTTCAACCCAAAGATGCCACTGGGCCTGGCCCTGGAAAGATGTGCAAAGGTCCAGAGGAGGAAAAGAACATTTGAGGCAGTGGAGCAATCAGAAATAGTCTTAGAGAATACACAGCAGCATGCTGTGATGAACATATTACGGGCCTGAAAGAATGTGGTGGGTGGTGGCTACAAAAATTAAGTATCTCAGATTTAACTCCCATTTGTATATTCAGAAATCATCTTTAAAATTTTTTCATTTTAAGCCAGGTGTGGTGGTACACACCTATAATCCCAGCACTTGGGAGGCTGAGGCAGGAGTTCGAGGCCAACCTGGGCTACAAAGTGAGTTCAAGGCCAGCCTGAACCATATACTGAAACCCTGCCTCAAAAAAAGCCAAAAAAGCCAGGCGTGGTGGCACACGCCATTAATCCCCAGCACTTGGGAGGCTGAGGTAGGTGGAGCATTGTGAGTTCGAGGCTGTCTTGGGCTACAACATGAGCAAAGCTGGCCTGAATCACATAGTGTGACCCTGAGTTTGGCTCAGTGGCGTAAGTGCCTGCCTGGCAGGCGTGAGGTTGTGAGTTCAATCCCCGGTACCAGGGGGAAAAATTTTTTTTTTTCATTTTAAACTGTGTGCGGTGGCGTGGGACTGTCATCCTAGCACTCTGGAAGGCTAAGACAGGAGGATTGCATGAGTTTGAGGATTGCCTAGGTCTGAGCCCAACTTAATGACTTAGCAAGACTCTGTCTCAAAATAATAATAATAATAATAATAGTAATATCAGTAATATCATTATTACTGTTATATATCATCATAATGCTGGGTATATAACTCAGTGCAAAGGTACTGGGTTCAATCCCCAGTATTGCCAACAAATATATATATGTGTATATATATATATATATATATATATATATAATATAGTATAATATTATATATACATTATATGTATGCCATTTTAAAACTTTGAGCTGGGTGTGGTGTCATATGCCTGTAATTCCAGCACTCAAGAGCTGAGGTAGTAGGATTGCAAACTTCAAGGCCAGCCTAGACTACATAGTGAAATCCTGTCTCAAAAACCAAATAAATAAATAAAACTTTTTGAACTATCAAGTTTTCAGTTTATGTTGTATTTTTTTTAACACATAATATAGATGAATGTTTTCTTCTTCTTTCTCTGAGGTCATGGGACATTCTTTAATATCGACTGCAATGTCTGCTCTTGTTTTGCTGGCAATTTGGTATGTTCTACCCGCCTCTGCCTCAATGAACACAGTTCAGAAGATGACCGTCGCACTTTCACAGGTGATCATGGGCACCCAGAGGCCGACATTGGGGGGCTGTCATCGAGGGGAGCAGCACAACCCAGCACATGAATTTTCCTTTCAAGGCAGCTCCTGTGGTCTTGCTTTAACTGCAGATTTACGCAGTAAGATCAGTATAGAATTGGAGCACAGGATTGTTTCCCTCTCTGAATTTCAGTTTCATCCTATATGAATTGAAGACCGTAAGCTAAATGGTTTCGTAGGGCCCTTCCCTCACTAGTAGTCTGGGATTCCCCAAGTCAAAAAGAACAGAGCCATTGATTGGCATGGTTTCAGTTAAATGAGACATTCCCACCTGGTGAAATACCACTTACCCCTAATGTGATAGTCTACAGTGTCCATGTATTCTCTAAGTTTTTTCTCACCACCATCTTTCTCAGTCTACCTTAGTTTCCTGGTTCACTTAGGCTTCCACAAATGCTAACATCCGGAGTATTACTTTCTTGACTTTACCATGCTCTACACTGGTGTTAAGCTCATTCCAGCCCCACCAAGTATCAAACCTGGTGAGATGAGATGTTTCCTCCTGCAAAACTGCAGTTGCCAACAGTGGTTGACTGATGTCTCTTGGTATTTGCTTTCTTTCAGATTTGGAAATATCTTTGGTTTATTGGGTAAAGAGGCACTAGGTATCCGCCTTGTCCCTCATTTCTTGCTTCGGCATTGACAATTTAATTCTTCTTTCCTTGAAGTTAGTAGTATACACAGAGAGTGGTTGGGTGAGGAGGGCAGAAAAAGGATTTACCAACCCTCCACCTCCATCCCACTGGAAGTAAAAAGGAAAGCAAAGATGAGAAGTCAGCAGCAGACCGATGTGGAAGTAGAAGCAGGACCAACTCCACCCCATTCTCTCTCTGCCCAGTGAGGACCAGCCTTCACTGCTTTACGATGAACACCATCATTATCTTTTATTATCCTTCGTATTCTCTGCTCTGATGAAGACAATTCATTCAACTTAAAGAAAACATAAAGAGATGTGGGGATGAAGAGTGAGCTAAAGATTTCCAAAGAAAACTTTTATTTTTAATATCTAAATGTTTTTGGAAGGTGAACTTTACAGATAATAAGAACTCATTCCCTAGTATGTGGCCTCTTTCTTCTGTCTTGGGATAAATTAAGCCAATGACTGGCAGACTCTTAAGGGAATTCTACTGGTTCCACACTACCACATTTGTGTGACTCAATGTCCCATTCCAAACATGCCTCTGAAAGAGATGGTCATAAAATGGTTTTTTTTTTTTTTTTTTTTTGGTTTGTTGGTGGTGATACTAGGAAGTGAATGCAAGGCCTTCACACTGAGCAATGCTTCCAGCCCATTTTTTTGTTTTGCTTTGTTTTTTGACAGGGTCTCACTGAGTCACCAAGTTATCCAGACTGGATTCAAACTTTCCACCCTCCTGCCTCCGTCTTGCAGCACCACTGTGCCTATTTGGCCATAAAATTTTGCAAATCTTAGAATTATAATAATTTGGTTGAGGATGTAGCTAAATTATTAGAGCACTTACCTAGCACATGTAAGGCACTGGGTTCAATTCCCAGACCTGCAACAGAAAAGAAAAAGTGCAGTAATTTCCCAAATTACCTTCTTGTTCTTCCCTTTTACTAAGAAAATGAAAGTGGAAGGAACTTACATGGGGAATTTAAAATGCTTGTATTGTCTTATTTTGGTATTTAACATTCAAGAAATTCCTGATGCCAAAGCCAGGCATTTTGGTGCATGCCTGTAGTCCCAGTTACTTGGGAGGCTCAGGCGAGAATCTCAAATTTGAGATCAGCCTGGGGAACACAGCAAGACCCTGCCTCAAGGGAAAAAGAAAAAGGAAAAGAACTTCCCCCAGCCAGACTTCAGACATCTAAATTCTAGATTTTATATGCTAGGTCAGGTGAAACATACTTTACTTTTTCTACCTATAACCTTGTTACAGGAGTCTACACCTGGGATTAAAGTCTAGAGGCCCTCAGTGAGCTGGCAATAAATAGCACAAGTTAAAGCCATCTTACAAATGACTTTTCAGAGGCTTGCTTCTTTAAAAACCTTGTCCAATAATGCAAGGAATTTTTTTTTCCTTAATTTATAACTTCAGTAAGATCACTACATAATTTTCTTTTTTTCAAAAGTTTTATTAGACAGAATTAAAGAGGTCTACATTCAGAGAAAATAGTGTGGGCCCTCTAGGGAGACCTTTGTATATACAGATTATTAATGGTTGCCTTCGTAAGACCCAATGAGGGGAAGAAGAGCATATCCATACTTATTTTTTAATGTGTTTCCTCCCCTTCAGGTCTGCCTTGTAACTGTGCAGATGAGTTTGTCCCTGTGTGTGCACAGAATGGACGCACTTACCCCAGTGTCTGCATTGCTCGCTGTGTGGGTCTCCAGGACCGACAGTTTGAGTTTGGGTCATGCATTTCAAAGGATCCTTGTAATCCTAACCCTTGCCAAAAGAATCAAAGGTAAGTCAAATGGCTATTTTTTTTTTCAACCAAGGACCAGCACCTGTAAGGCATACGCCTTGCATGTACCAAACAGTGAAAACACAAAGGTGAGTTCAGAAGTGTACTCTAGTCCCAAGGCCTGTGGAATCTGGATAGAAAAAGAGCCTTGTAAGGCTACTTGACTGTGCGATAGGGAGCCCAGATGTGGGCAGTTAATGCAGCCTTGGAACGAAGGCTCTCTGGAGGGTGTCACACTCGGCTAAACCTGGGAAGATGAGCCTGAGACTGCAGGCAGGGTTATGGGAGGAAAGCTGACCTGGGGGAAGGCGGACAGCAACAGCTGGGGTCATGTGTTACAGCAAATCCTTTCCTGTCCTGTCACGGTCCATGAAGGTTTATATTTGTAATCCCATGGAGAAGTTATTGGAATTCTAGTGATACAATTCCAGTCTACCACTTCCAGTGCAACCACAGCGAGAAGACACTAACATATATACAGTTGTGGGGAGCCAAGGGGTCCTAAGTCCAGCCAAAATGGTGTTCACTGGAACAAAGGCCTCAACCCAGAGCCCTTCCCAGGTTTTATTAATTCTTCATGAAGGGTGTGGCGGGAAATACATGAGCTGGACTAGATAGGAGGTCTGAGATCAGGTCTGCGATATGCAGAGGGCAAGAAATGCAGAGACAGTAATCTGCATAACACAGCTGAAGTAGTTTCCAATAATTTGAAGTCCGTGCTTCAGTTCTAATGCACAGTCCTGTTTGCCCTGAGAAGTCATAGCCTCTTTCTCGAGGCTTGGTCCCACCTGACAACGTGGAGTGTGGCTCTCCATCCCGCCCGGCTCAACCCTGTATTTGGGAAGTGATTGGGTGGGGTAACACTGACCTATTACTCTGCTTCAGAGATTACACATCAGCTCTTCAGCCAGCCCAATTTACATTGTCTAAAGCCAATTGAAGGGATAAAGAAATAGCCTAGCCAGCTCTGTACATACCAGTACATGGAGATAGGGCCAAGTTTATCCAAAATGGAGATAGTTGCTGTTCTTTTCAAGGAGAGTCAAGTGCAGTCATCTCTGTGGTTCCTCACAATGCGTGCTCGAAAAGAGGAGATAGTGTGGGCCTGAGGGGAGCTCCGCAGTTGTGTGAGACTGAAAGAGAAAGAATAACGTAAGGAAAGGTAGCCCAGGTAAGAAGAGAGAAATGGGTGCAGTCTCACTAGCTATTTATGTCTGCTAGTCAAGGGAAATTTTTCTCCTACTTATATGCCCCCATTTTAGGAACATGACATGAGAAACCTCAGGAAATGCAACTTCTGTATTGTTTGATGCTCTCTGGTTTTGGGCTCCCTTCTCTGCAGTTTCCTCACTGAGCCCAGAGGACAGTTACCCTGGCCTTAGTGGATTTCTGCATATGATGATCAAGGACAAGAGTGTGGCTAACTGATATTTCAGTCTTCTGGAGCTAGAGTTTCCAGTGGTTGCCTGAGAGACCTGAGCAGGCCATATCCCAGTGCCACAGTCCTTTCCTTATGAGGGATTTTGTGAACAACAAACAGGTAGCTGCTTCTTACATTTTAAAGCCCTAGTGTAGGCCAGGCATGGTGGCACACACCTGTAATCCCAGCACTCAGGAGGCTGAGGCAGGAGGATTTCTTTGAGTTTAAGGCCAGCCTGGGCTACAAAGTAAGTTCAAGGCCAGCCTGAACTGCTTAGTGATACCCTGTTTCAAAAAGACCAAAAATAAAAACAAACTAACAAAAAACCCAAAACCCTGGTGCAGTGTGGAGAGAGGAGAGGATTTTCTCACATGTAAATTAAAATGGCAAAGATTTAGTCACCCATCTGCCAAAGTTTATAATGAAAACTAAGCTGAGAAAGTTACTATAAAAAGAAAGCAGGATGTCATGCAGCAGAAATAAGCCGGAAAGACAGTATATACTGTGTTGGTAGTAGAATTGGGCTCTTTCAGTGTTTGTTTGTTTTTCTCTACTGGCTAAATTTTCCAAGTAGTTTATTTCTTGTGTCATAACACAATGAAAAGAAATCTCAAAGTTGACTTTTCTAGATACAATACAAAGCCAACATAAAAGAAAAGACTGGAAAATTCAGCTCAATGAAAATTTTCTGTGTGGTAACAAACTGGGAAGAACATCACAAGGACTGTTGTCCTCATAAAGAGCTCCTAGAAATCAACATGGAAAACATAAACCTAAGTAAAAAGGGGCAAAGATCAGTAATCTGATAGAAAAATGGGCTTGGAAGTAAATACTTGAAAGATGGTCTTGGTTCTTAAACACTTGAAGAAAATGCCTTTATTCATGAGGATATGTAACTCTAGATACTTTACACAAATCCTAATACTCTCAGCATTTTCCTATGATCCTCTGGTTTCCGTATACTCAAGTTGACTGTTTTTCCTCCCTACATTACCAAATTTCTACTGATATTTTCACACCTTCCCTGTTAATGGATAATGAAGTTCTAAATGCTCTTTTCCAGCATTCCTTTTCAGTCACCTTAAATTTTCGTGAAACCGTAAATGCATTCCAACTTCAAGTCACATGACAGAATGAAGCTTTTTCTTAAAATGCTCACATTAGCCCACCTGAAACTTGGCACCTAAAGTGTTGCATTTGTTACCATGAGACCTCCAGGTTCAGATCCCAGCCCCGCGCATTGCCCTTAGCACAGGACTCCTGTCCCAGCACACATCCTTGGTTCCTGCTGTCAGGGTCACCTGCTGTTTCCCCAAAACCGCACCCTCAATCACAGCCCGTGTTCATGGCTGCTTTTTCAGCCTGGCTGGCTGGGCGGCCCATTTTGCTGGCAGGCTCCAGTTAGAACACCTGCGCCTGGGCTTTCCCTGGTTTCCAGTCAGCAGCATTTCCTGCCTTATTACCTACTATGTAGGCATACTTGGCTTCTTGCTCAGCATAAGCTCCTTGGGGACAGGACTGTGTTGATATATCTCTTCTTTGTCCTCAACCCCCTGGCCTGATCTAGGGCTTTGCTAGCCCTTCCACAGTCTCACCCTACATCTGGCTTATGCATTCTTGTTTTTCAGATGTGTACCCAAACCCCAAGTCTGCCTGACAACTTTTGATAAATTTGGTTGTAGACAGTATGAGTGTGTGCCAAGACAGCTCTCCTGTGACCAGGTCCGAGATCCTGTTTGTGACACAGACCACATGGAGCATAACAATCTCTGCACTTTATACCAGAGAGGAAAAAGCCTCTCTTACAGAGGCCCATGCCAGGTACGTTGTTTGCATGACAAAACAAAGCATACTGGGCACAAAACTAGTGATCTCTGACAGATGAGTCAGCAGTAGGCCACTCGAGAGCCTTCTGTGAATCCTTTCAAATCTGAAGAAGTCAGTCCTTCAACAAAAAAGAGGAGCACCTCTTAACTCTGGAAGGCCATCTGGCTAGAGTTTAAGCAGCTCACTCTTAGGAAAAGAACTAACACCATTTTCTCCTCCCATCATTATGTGGGGCCCCACTAGAAAACAAACAAGGCACACAAGGAGAGTATGACTTAAAACAAAGAAAGAGTTCTCTCTTCCCACCACTATCTGGCCTCCTACAGTACTGAAAAGTGATTGAAATTTTTGCTTTTTATATTTTAAGTCAACTTCTCAATCTTTTAGAATTGTGGAATCTACATTCCTGTTAAATGAATACACCCAAAGTTGACCACTTTGAAGCTTTCCACTGCTGATTTCATGCTGACCTTTCTCTTAGGGGGTTCCCACCTTTGGGCCTTGCACGCCCAGCCCACATCCCCTAACACTTGACGTGATTGCTTCTGATCCCCAGATCGTCATGGTTAGAAAGTTCCCATAAGCTTCCCTACTAAGCCCATTTTCTTTAAAGTTGTTCCATTTGCCCTGAAACCATCTACTCTGAATTTTCAGTCTTGTCTTCCTACTTGTTCCCGCTTTCTGTGTATGGCTTAGTTTTCTCTGCTATATTCCTAGCCCACCAGATGAGGCCAGGATCAGTCTGCCCACTGATCTCTCCTCTCTTCCCTCTTCCATATCCAGCCTGGAAGAATAAAGCCTCTGCATCTGGAGGGAGATCAGTCTTGTTTTCTTCAAACAGATGTTCCAGGATATTAAGAAACCTGAGCAGAGGGAGGGGATGATAAGAGGGAATGTTTTTATTTTGTAGTGGTTCATGTGGAATGAGCACCCATGGCCCAGAGAGGCTAAGAAAAGCACTGTAATCTTTTCAGGTCCTCTCCAGACAACCCTATTACATTCTAGTCTCCACTTAGCCCACCTCAAGTGCTTACAAGGGTCCCCACACTTCATTTCTGTGTCTTTTCCTTTCTGAAAGGAGGGAAGTGTGTTCTTTACTCTTGGTTAGGAGAGGTTTACCGGAGTTTTCCAGCCTGAATGTGATTTGTTTCCCTCAGCCTTTCTGCACAGCCACAGAGCCTGTCTGCGGGCACAACGGCGAAACCTATAGGAGTGTGTGTGCTGCCTACTCGGACCGTGTGGCAGTTGACTACTATGGGCCCTGCCAGGCTGTCGGGGTCCTCTGGGAATACAGCTCTGTTGCCGAGTGTGCTGCTGTGAAGTGTCCGTCGCTCTTGGCCGCTGGGTGCAAACCCATCATCCCACCTGGTAAGCTGCCCATATTTGGGGTGGGCAGGGGTGCAGTTGTAAAAATTTGCTTATCCACCACCAGAGATTGAATCATTAAGGGAGAGTTGACTAGTTGATTTAAATTTTTCAAAAACTCTTGAAGAGAACCTTATGCTGATTAAACATATCACACTGGGTTGACCTCCGACAGCTATGAAGTCAACTTGACTGTAGTTTGGTTTTGCTCTGCTTTGAGGCAGGGTCTCGCCATATAGCTCAGGCTGGTCTTCAACTCACTATGTTGCCCAGGCTGCCCTTGAACTTGCAGCAATCCTCCTGCCTCAGCCGCCTGAGTGTTGGGATTAGTCATGTTTCACCATGCCCAGCTTTGGTCTGTTTTTTTAAGCAATGTGGCAACCCTCCCTCAAGTAAAATCATACACCAACTCCAATATATTGACAGATAAAGTAGTATTTAATTACTAAAATTAGGATTATTAGTTTAAATGCATAATATTTATTTTTTCATAATGTCTACTTTTAAAGTTAGTAACAATAAACTAGTAATAAATAATCAAAACAGCTTTGATGAACACATTTGAAATTGAGAAAAATAGAAGAAAGTTGCTCTCTTAGATTGACCTTGGCATTTAATTTAATTGGTTTAGTTACATAGAATCAGGAAAGTCCTGTTCAACCATATAGATGGTTGAAAGCATTAAGTTTTGCAAAACAGCTTACCTTACAATCTCACACTCTTCAGTTAAGCAGAGATGGCACAAAGGACTTTATCCCAGCTTTGTACAGAACAGGCTAATCTGGAGTCTATTGGGTTCATTCCTCCATCCATCAATTCAGCAAGTGTTTACTGAGCTTCCCCTAAGGGCCAGACAGTCTTCCAGACACTGGGGCCATAGCAGTGAGCCTTTTTCTTCCTCAAGGCCATGGCAGGTAACCCAACTTACTGTGCAGACCCATACTGTATAGTGGCAACAGACAAGACAAAACAAAAAAATCACAGTAGACAGTGAGGGCCTGTGGAGGAGAGGTCACTGGTAATAGATTGGTGAATGATCTCTGCTGTGTTAAAATATGGTACAATAGCTAGGCAAGGGGTGCATTCCTGTAATTGCAGCATTTGTCAGAAGACTGAGGCAGGAGAATCGCCGTGTGTTTGAGGCCAGCCTGGACTACATAGTGAGACCTGGTCCCAAAATAACCCCCTCAAAAAATATGATATTTGATTATATGTTATAATATAAACTATTATATTTGATTATGCCATATCTTGTTACAGCTTTTGAACAGTGTAAGATAATTTTGAAAATTAAAAGTGAAGCAAACACCTACAGAACCCCTGAAGCACCAGTTCCCTTATATTGCAGACAGAAAAACAAAGGCCCAGTGAAAGCATTTGGCCAGGATCCCACAGGGAGTTCGGAGGCCAGCAAGGTCAGGCCCTGATGGGCCACTGCCTCTGGGCACTGTTACTCCACAGTCCCTCACCCCACACAGTGCTGAAGGATGCTGGCAAGGATGGAGGAAGAACTGTAAATGCAACAGATCATAAGGTCCCGGGTTGCTCTGGGAACAGCCCTGGAGGTGCAGAAATCAGGGGACCAGCTGTGGCCCAGAATAAAGAATTGATCATCAGCCATTTTCAATTCCTTATTTAATTCTGAACACACCCCAAATGGTTTCTGTTACAGGTGCTTGTTGTCCATTATGTGCTGGGATGTTAAGAGTTTTATTTGACAGAGAAAAACTGGACACTATCGCTAAGGTAAATTGCCTACTATCCCTAGCTATTGAAGCCTTATCGCTAAACCTCTCAGGAATCCTGGAAGGTAGAGTATATTGCCCCCATTTATAGATGAAGAAATTAATCCTCAGAGAAGCAGTTTGCTAGCCAGGTGTAATGGCACATGCCTGTAATCCTAGCTACTTGGGAGGCTGAGGCAGGAGGGTCACAAGTTGAAGGTCAGCCTGGGCAACTTAGCAAGATCTTATCTCCAAATAAAATGAAAAAAGTTGAGCACACTGGTCCTTGGGTTCGATCCCCAGTAGAGAGCTAGTGGGGTGGGGGAGGACCACTTGCCTGAGGCCCTATAGCTCCTAGTTAGTAGGACTAGGGTTCACACATGCGTGGCTGGCTGACTCCTAATCTGTGGTCCTTCCTGCCATACCCTGGCTGTGCAGCCAAGCAGCCTGAGCCTGGTGGCTGAGAGTAGCAGATGCCCAGTGTTTGCAAGGACCCCTCCCCTCACACTGGTCCCAGTTTCTCCTCGGGGACCTTCTAGAGCCTGCTGTCTTCCCTGGATAGCTTTGCCCCTTTTCCTTTTGCACCATCACTTTTTGCTGTTCCCATCTGTGGACAGAGCTCCAGGATTGTAGCAGCCAACAGTTGCCACTACCTAGAGAATTCCTCCCATTTTGGTTAAAACATCTTTATAAAAACACTTTATGTCCCTGTGGCCTCTAACTCAGGACAGTCACTTTTATAAAAACTCTTCTGGTAAGAGTTTATCTTGGCTGCAAAGTCCCATAGGCTGGCAGAACCACCTTGTATGGAGCCTGCAGACTTAGGACTTGGCCCAGCAGACCCTAGTCAGGCCAGCGCAGCAAGGTAGCAAAGGCCATAAAAGTGAATTCTCCTTTCAGGTGACAGAAATGTTCTCTCTCTATAGGTAACAAACAAAAAGCCAATAACAGTTCTGGAAATACTTGAGAAAATCCGCATGCATGTGTCTGTCCCACAGTGTGATGTGTTTGGATACTTCAGCATTGAGTCTGAAATTGTGATCCTGATAATTCCTGTTGATCATTACCCAAAAGCTTTGCAGGTGAGACTCAGCATGCATTGTGCAACCATCAGACTTGATGGTCTGGGGAAGGGTCGGAGGCTGTGAGAAGTGGAGGCATTTGGGAAGATTGGAAGGGTGCAGGAGAAAAGTAAGGCAATCTCTGAAGGACTGAGCATTTTCCAGGCAGCTGAGGCCTAGGACACATTTGATGGTGAAATGCAAAAGATCCAGGGGAAGGGAGAGGTTAAGTTCCAGTGACTCGATGTGCCGAGGTGAAAGAGACCTAAGAAATCACTGGATCCAATCCACCCACTGTGCAGACAAGGCAGCCAGGGCCTAGGGAAGAAGGGACTAGAACAGGTCACGCAAAACCAGTTATAAAGGCAGAGTGGATTCTGATCTCCTTAGGGCCATGCTCCCACTGTGGAGGAAGATACCATCAGATTGGTCTTGTAGGCTTGAACTTTTCTTCCTCACAGTGTAGAGGCATATGGAACCACATTCAAGTAGGCCCAGTTTTAGCATCAAAATAATGAGAGCTCAAGTGAAGGGGATGATTGAATGTAGGCAGTTTGGTATTCACTGTCATGTTTACAGGGACATTGAAAGTACATTCTCTAGGGCTACAGTTAACCATGGAAAGACGATGTCTAAATGTGGATAAGTAGCTCAGCATGGTAGCACATACCTGTAATCTCATCTACCTGGGAGGCTGAGGCAGGAAACTGTCAGATGTGAGACCACATAGACCCTAACCCATCACAAAAAAAAGAAGACATTTTTGGTCTTAGTATGTAATCCAGTGATGGAATGCATGCCTAACATGTGCAAGGCTCTGGGTTTGATCTCCAGCATCACATACATAAATGCATACATACATACATACATACATTCATAAAGCAAGCACTGGGCAGTATTGTAGAAAAATGAAAGCAGTTGACTGATTATGGCAGTGGCATTGTGGATCATTTCTGACTTGATTTCCATTAATGCTATTATATGTATGCAATAAACTAAGACTGTAATAAAATGTTACTCTGCATAAGAAAAAGAAAGAGAAAGTAGACTTCCTCTGGTGCTACACTACTTTGGGGATATTGATAGAATTTGTCTGACTTGACTTGTTTATAGGTTTATGGCTTTGTAGTGAAAGGATCGTATTTTTTCCTCCCAGATTGAGGCCTGTAATAAGGAAGCAGAGAAGATTGAATCCCTTATCAACTCAGACAGCCCCACACTGGCGTCTCATGTCCCTCTGTCTGCCCTCATCATTTCCCAAGTGCAGGTCTCCAGCAGCCTGCCATCCTCCGGTGTCAGGCTCGGGCCTCCCTGCCGCGCCCTGCTCCTCTTCCTCAGCCTGGGCCTCGCCGCGCACTCACTCTGGATGTAGCCCTGGTACCGCACAGGGTGCAAAGTATTCCTTGACCCAACTCTTCTACCCTGTGAGCGACATTCAGGACTCCTGGTCGGTAGTCGGATCATGGTCAAGCAAAAGCACAGGTCACCTCTTTTCGCCATGCAGTATTTTTTTAATTGCCAGTATTCGTAGTAAGGTTTTTATCTCATTTTTACAAATGTCAGTGTTCTCTCAAGTGCTAAGGAAAGAGGGTTCCTCTGTGGTGATCACTGCCTCATGATTTACATTTTGCCCAGTGGATAGGTCCCCCACTCTAAAACGAATTTAAAATGATTGCTGCTTAGAAATAGAGCTCACTCTACTGGTGGGTTCATATCACAAAATCATCATTTCAGAATCACTTCAGAATTTTTGGGGTTTTTTTTTTTGTTTGTTTGGTTTTGGTTTTTTGGTTTTGTTTTGTTTTGAGACAAGGTCCTTCTATGTGGTTCAGGCTGACCTTGAGCTCACTTTTCAGCCCAGACTGATCTCAAACTTGTGATGACCTTCCTGCCTCAGCCTCCTGAGTGCTGGAATTACAGGTGTGTGCCATCACACCTGACTCCCTTAAATATTAAGTTTGCCCCATGTTTATTTTTGTATACAGATACCTTCTGTATCTAGAGACAGAGGTCTGGTGAACAGCCACTGCTATCAGATAGCATGAAGTAAAAATAAAGTTTCTTTGAAATTACTATGTAAATCATCAGGCAGATTTAAACTAATTTACAGAAATTTAATTCTGGACCCCCTCTACTGTGTTAAGCAAGAGTAAGCTGACACTCACGTGATGTGGTAGGTGACAGTCTCAACAGTCACTGATTTGTGCCTCTGTTTTCTGTAAAAGGGAAAGCATTTTGCATCATGCAATTTTATATTAAAACCAGATATATATTCTTTGGTATTCATGGAGTTAAATTTAGAGTTTTTAAACATCAATATTTAAACCAATTGCTGCTACTTTATATAATTGCCAAAAAGTTAAATAATTAGTAGTTCATGTAAATAATACATGATTTTTCTATTTTATTATGAAGAAGGTGAATAGCCATATTTGTAAAATGACAATCATGTGTTAACACAGTACTTTCCGTTCATGAAGACGCATTTGCTTTTTGTGATATGCACAATGTAGATAAATGTTCTTTCTATTTTGATATAGAAGTATAAAGAATTATGGTCTATATATTTAAAAATATCAAGCTGAGTATTAAAATGTTTGCATGTTGTCTAAGAAATTGGATACTTTGAATGTGTTTCACAGTTTGAAATAAGCTATTCAGTGTAATTCTTCTTGTTTGTATGCACCTAAACTTAGTTTTTACATGAAGTATTTTTTCAGTATTATATGTACCCTCTAAAATATATAGGGATATGCTTTTATACCAAAATGTTTTGAAAAGTTGGCACTTAAAGCTTTCAGAGTATTTCAGTATTTCTGATGTAGCTTGTCTGTTCCAATTACTTATTTCTGTATAAATGTCTTCATTGCAATATACTAGAAAGCTTTCCTATTTTAATAGAAATAATTTGTATATGATCAAGTATATTTCCAAGCAATGTGAACATTTAAAATGAAACAATTGATCATCCTTGGTTTGAACTGCATCCTTTGCTGTCTGATAAACCTCTGAAGTCATGGAGTGTTATTATCCTGAGCCGAGGGCCCTGGGGGAGTAGGGCAGCTAGAAGAGAGCAGACCCAGGCGTTGCCAGAGGACAGGCAGTGGCACAGCATCAGGTACACAGGCCCCAGCTTCAGTCAGGCATTCAGGACAGAAAGAGTGCCAGACTGTGTCTCTGAGACCCAGGAACAGACCAGGTCAGTGGTGGCGAACCTATGGCACGTGTGTCACCGCAGGCTGCTTGTATCATTGAATGCTCTAAAAGGTTTCACTGTCACTGGACTAGTTAGGTCTACTTCCCACTGCCCTGGTCTCCAGCTCCAGGGCATGTGGCAGGCAGAGCGGACCCAGAAGTGTGAGGATGAAGGGCTTATCATAGAGGAGTTCCTGTCAGTCAGCTGAGGCTATGTCTGCAAAATCAGAGCAGCTTCTGTCCTGTTCCCTCACTGCAGTGCTGCATGGGTCTTCACACCACCTTCACCCCGGGACCCGTTCCAGTGTCCTCACAGAAGAGACACAGGGAACCACAAGCTGGCTCTGAAGGCTCTGCCCTGAAGTGACATTGTCACTTCTGCCTTCATTTACTGGCCAAACCAAGTCATGAGGCTTCTCCAAAGTTCAAAGGCTGGAGAGGTAAGATCTTCGTGGTGTTATGTGCAGTATGCGCAGGGGCAGTGGTAGTTTGAATATCACAGTCTACCCCGTTGGTCTTGCTGTGGGCACACAATCATGAAAATTCCAAAAATGGTAATGGGAGAAAGTAGTGCAGGCCAGTTCAGGGAGATAATGCTCCTTGAGTGCTGGCTGCCTCAGTGGACACCCGGGCTCCCTCATGGCTAGTCTGTGAATGGTTTCTCAGCACCAAGCAGGTGGGTGCCCTTCAGCAGGTAGCACGTGGAAGCGCAAGAGAGAGCAGTTCTTCAGGAAGAAGACAGTTTAGAAGAGGAAGTTATTGCATGAGAGTTCTAGGGATTCAGTCTTCTACAGACGTAATTAATGAAACCAAGATGCCTGAAAAATACTTGAAGCCAGGCATGGTGGTACACACCTATTATAGCACAGTGGGAGGCTGAGGCAGGAGGATCACAAGTTCAGGCCCAGCCTGGGCAACTTAATGAGTTAGTGAGACCCTGTCTCAAGAATGAAAAAGGCCTGAGAATGTAGCTTGGTGTGAAATGGCTCCCTGTCCAATGTACACACAGAATGATTGGGAATGGACCCCAAGAGGCTCATAGAGTTGTCCTGGATCCATAACCACCTCTGTGATAGCGGAGGAAATCAGAGGAAGTTTACTGCCCTCTAAACCAGATGGAGCCATGCATGGTGGTGCACGCCTGTAATCCCAGCACTCAGAAGGCTGAGATAGGAGGATCACCATGAGCTGGAGACCATCCTGGACTATGTAGCAAGATCCTATCATAAAAACAAAACAAAAAATCCCAAATGGAATGAGTTTCCTGTGGGAAAGAACTCTGTTCCTAGAAGACAGCTTCTGTTAAGTGTGTCCTCTAGGGCATATGCATCCCCCTACCAGCCCATTATTCCCTGAACCACTTCAGCATGTGATCCTCGGCAGTCTCCCCGTGCACACCTAGAGGTGCTACACACAAACTCCAGCACATCCCACTAACAACCAGTGAGGTGCAAATTCAGAAAGACTTACGGAAAAGTGAAATACCGGAAGGGACTGATATGCCAGCTGTGGTGGTGCATGCCTGAAATCCCAGCATTCCGGAGGCTGAGGCAGGATGATTGTCATGAGTTCCAGGCCAGCTTGAACTAACAGCTCCTGTGTCAAAAAAAAAAAAAAAAAAAAAAGTGACTGATAGTAAAGTAATTCTTATACCCAGAGGAGAAATGACAACAAAGCTCAGGAGTGATTGTGAGTGAGGAACAGGCAACTTGGGGAAGACTGCACTGGCTTCCTGCATACACAGCTCCAGCTCTGCTGTGGTGTGGGTGTTTGTGTCCACCCCCAAATTCCTACGTTGAAATCTTGACCACTACTGTGGAATAACAGCCAATATGTTGTGAGCAGAGGTATACCACCAGTCAGATGTGCGGAACTTGAATGCTGGGTAGAGAGACAGCCGAAGCCTCTGGCCTTGCTGTTCCAGCCATACGGAGCAGCCTGGATGGCCCTGGGGCACAGACTGTGTGAGTCAGACCTTACCCATTGGGCTGCCATGGGGCAGTGCTTCCTTCCCCACCATCCTGAGCTCTAGGTTTCAGCTCCACTGTGGGACAGTTAATCCATCAGGACACAAAACCCATAGAAGAAATATTATTTTCCTTTATTCGATTTAATGCTTCTGGGCTAATGGGAATGAAGCCCAAACGTTCCCACAGGGTTGCTGTTTCTCAAAGGGACAGGAGACCCTGCTCTTGGACTCTTCCCTCCTCTCTCTCCCTTAATGCTGGCTGCAGGAGGCCTGAGTTATGAGCTTTGCCAGCTGAGCTGAGGGGAAGGGAAGGGAAGACAGGACTTGTTTCTGGGAAATTCCTTTCCCAGTCCAGCAATTTGGGCTGGAGGTTGGGCTCCACTGCATGCAGAGGGTCACACCCTGAGTCAGGGCAAGGCCACAGCTGGTCTAGGCTTTCCCTGGTATAAGGAGGCTTCTCAGGAGGGAGCCTGTCACACAGGAGGGGGCCGCAATGGTGAGCACTGCGGGTGGGCAGGGTGAGATAGAGTCACCCGAGGCCAGACTGACTAGGGTGGATCTGAGCAGACAGGTCCAAGGAGACAGGAACTGTCAAAGTAACAGCCACAGCTGGCCAGTGAACTTTCTAGTTTACATAGTGCTTGATGTACACAGACAGCAAATGTCAACGCCAAGTCTGAGTCACATTCTGGATCTGTGCCTGGGGAGCAAAGCTGATCAGGCAAGGGGAGGCAGGAGGCCCTCTCTCTGGGGACATGCTAACACCCTGCCCCAGCCCACCCACTCTTCCAATTGTCCAAAATGAAGACTACTGTGCTGAGTTTTCTATAAAAATTATGTATGTACCCCCCAAAAAAACCCCACCTAGAAACATAAAGAAAAAAGCCCCATACCTTCTTCTCTCAGCTCTACCAAACAGTTGCCTGTCTCTGCAAGTGTCTCTGAGTATAATTGGGACAGGGTCCCTCCTCTGTCCACCATGCCAGGGGTTACCTGACCGCCCTGTGAGCAGACGTTCAGGGAAACGTGGTTTTGCATTTGGGATGTCACCTGCTGTGGGTTCTTTCCTGCCTAATAGTTCACAGGAAGAAGCCCTCCTTGGTCAGGGCCCGGCGAGTAATCAGGTGGTGTGCGCCTCTTATCCTGAGGACCACCCCTGTCTTCCCGGACCAAGCTCCGTGAGCTCTGCTGCAGATGCGAGCAGTCGCTTCACTGAAGAGTCAAGTAAGCATTTCTGTCAGTCAGGGTCCCTGCAGGAAAACAGGTGACCCACATTAATTAGAAATAACTTGAGGAAGGGACTGTGCACGGGTGGGCAGGTGTAGGGAGCCCACAGGCGATGACCAGCACACTGGGCTGTCACCTGGGCCTGTGGTAGCTCCATTGGGAATCCAATGGGAAACTAAGGACAACGGAGGACTTTTAAGGGGGTTTTGCAGCTCAGCTTTCAGGCAGACAGCAGGACAGTCAATTTATGAAAGGAAATGGAGAAAGACAAAAAAGAAGAGGAAGAGAAAGATACACATCACAGGAGTCTAGGACAAGGCCAAGCAGAGGACCGGAAGGTGTAAATTTATTCATTCCACTGCACTGCCCATGGTGAGGAGAGGCCACTGGATGCCTCTTCTTTCCTGACTTTGCTGTCTCCTAAGTTCCCTGTCTTCTTCCCCTACTCCTTCTTCACGTGTCCCAGGGGCTCCGCCCAGATCCCTGAGAATCCCCCATCCCTCTACAGCCTATCAAAGGAGTCCTGGCCCTCCATCCCTCCGAGTCACACAAACACTGGCACTGAGACCACAACACTCAAGACTAGACCAGAAGTGCAGTCTAGACTCATTGAGATGGCTGCAGAAACTTTCTTCCACCCAGATTGGCTGGCTCTGAAGCAGAGGACTGGGGTGTGTCTGCAGGAGTGGGGGGAAGGCAGTTGTTCTCCACCAGCAAGGAGCTGCCCAAGCGAGCACACCTTATCACAGCGAGTGCTCACTTCTCCCTGCAGCAGCTCAGTCTGTGAGGAAGGAAAAGTCATAATGAAATGAATTTGGTTATCAGTCTGATGAGGTCTAGCTTGGATGATTTTACTAGGTGGTGTTGTTATTGTCAGTGTTTTCCATATGATCTACTCCAGCTGGTTAGTGATGCAATGTAAAAAACTGTTGGTTTGTTTTTTTTTTTTCTTTTTTTGCCAAGCATGGTGTTACATGCCTGTAATGCCAGCATTTAGGAGGCTGAGGCAGGAAGATCACTGCAAGTTCAAGGCCAACCTGGCCTACATAGTGGGTTCAAGGCCAGCCTGAAGTACATAGTGAGACCCTGTCTCAAAAACCATAATGACAAAGCTATTGATTTTTTAAAATATTTCTCTTGGACTTCATTGTTCTTTTAAAATTTTCCATTAGTTTACTGGGTTGTCTTAGGTTTTTCCAGAGAGAAGCCACAATGAAAGTGTTGCTCTTCCTCCTCTAGTATCATATCTCTCTGTTCTAATACCTGCTAGAACTTCCATGACTTCTGGCTGTCATTAATAGCATGACAGCCAGAGACAGTCTGGATTTTAATGAGTCTCTCTCTCTCTCTTTTTTTTTTTTTACCATTAAGCATAACATATTTGAATTAAGCATAGCCTTAACATCAGTATGATTATTAGTGGTGAATTTTTTGGCATGGTAGAGAAACAAAGGCAGAAAAGTAAAAAAGGTCTTTATTGTGGGCATGGGAGGGCTGCAAAAGAGTGCAAAATCCCTCTGACCAGAACAAAGAAATGGCTGGGCTTTATTAGGTCTGACTGGAGGTGGAGTTTGGGGAGGTGGGCCAGGTGACATATTAGCAGCTTATTGAAGGAACATTGGCGTGTGAAAGGGAAGGGGAGGTTTTATTTTGGGCTGAGGGGAAAAGCAGCAGGAAGTTGATATGCTATTGCTCCTGGGGTCTCTCAGCTATGTTAGACCACCACCACGATGACTCGGCGAATATCATGTGGGCTGAAAACCATCAATTAGCATCATTATTTACCCTCAGTTTCAAGGGTAAATAGGTTTCATCCTGCTGAAGAGCAATCAGAGTTTTCACTTTGTTCTGTTTTGTTGCAGCACTGGAGACTGAACCCAGGGCCTCCTGCATGGTAGGCAAACACCACTGAGCTACACCCTCAGTCCTAGGGTTTTTTTTTTTTCAAACTCAGGAATAGATACTGCACTGTTGCAAATATACTTTTAGCATTATTTACATTACATTTTCCTCTGACATTAATTTTATAAATTATCAATGTATTTCTTGATATTAAGCCATCCTTCTTACTTGAAACAAATTCTAATTGGTCACAATGCATTATTTTCTTAATACACTGCTCAATTAAAGTTGTTGACTTCAGAATTTTAGTGTTGATTCTCATAAACACTGTTATACACTGGTCCTTTTTATTTGCTATAGTTTTGAGGTTTTGTGGTCAGGGTCCATGTAGCTTCATTAAATGAATGAAGTACTTTCTATGCCTTAGAATATGTAAATACAGTTGATCCTTGTCTTAGTTACTTTTCACTCATTGCCGAGACAAAATACCTGATGCCCAAAATCAGAGAAGGGAAGGTTTATTTCTTACAGTTTCTCGGGAGTTTCAATCCATACTCAGTTGGCTCCAAGGCAGCATGGCGTGGCAGGGCAGCCATTCATGGCAGCCACTAAACAGTAAGGCATGCCGGCAAGAGAGAGGCCAGAAGCAAGAAAGAGGAAGATTCGCCTCCTCTACACTGTATCTCAGCTCCACCCCTGGGCAGGTGCAGCGCTCACATCACCAATCCCAGCATCAGACAACAAACCAATCATGAACACCAGACTCAGCCCCGTCCATGTTACAGGAATCCTTGGAGGGACACAGGACACCTCAATACATTCCACCCCTGGGCCCCCAAGGACTCACGTACATCCTTAATACAAAAGACATTTAGACCATCTCCAAGAGTTGCCAAAGTCCTAACAGTTTCAGCACTGTTGAAAAGTCCAAGTCCCAAATCTCCTCCAAGACCTATGGCAAATTCTTAACTGTAACCCCCTGTACAAATGAAAATGAGGTTAAACACTTCCAACATATAAAGACACAAGATAAACATTACCATTCCAAAAGTTACAAACAGGGGAATACAAAGCATTGGAACCAAAGCAATTCCAAAATCCAGCAGGGCAAACATTAATTCCTGGAGTTCTCTGCTCAGCATCTGAAGCAATCTGGTTGCAAGCTCCAAAAGACTTGAGTGATTCCACCCCTGCGGCACTTTCAGGGGTCTTAACTTTTATAGCTTTCCTTGGATGATCCATGTTCCTTGGCTTTGCCCTTACATCTTTACACATTGCTCTATGCAGGCAGTGGGGAAGCTGCCTTAGCCTTTTTTTGTACTTAAAACCAGCACCACGTGGATGCCACCAAGGTCCGCTGCCAGCTGGAGCAGTAGCCAGGCTTTCCTCTCTCTTGGTTGTAGGAGTCTACTGCCTGGATTGCTGGGCTTTCTGAACCTGATTGTGAGGAACAGGTTTTCTATGCCACCACCATTCTGCAATCTGGTGTGGCCGCCTCCATTCTGGAACCTGGTGTGGTTGCGACCCTTTAGAAACCTCTTGTGGCCTCTGTCACCACTCTGGGACATGGTACTCTGTGACTTTTTCCTCTTAGCAAACTTTTCACTTTTGAAGGCCTGAGGCTGCAAAGGATGGAGGCCCACTGCTTCCCGGGATGCCTCCAGCCCATCTTTTTTATTCCTTTGTTCCTTCTCAGCAATCAAGGTCTCAGCTCCGTCTTTACAGTCCACAGCTTCCTGGCCAAACTCAGGTTTTAAATCACCATGCCAGGCTCCTTGCTCTTTATTCACAACATAAATCTGACTAAAAGCCCCTAACAACAGCCAGGCCACCATTTTAACATTCGACTGCCTTGTAATTTCCTTTTATTAGACTAATCAGTCCTCTGCCCTTAATCTCAGTCTCAGGCAAAGTTTCTGGACACGGGCAGAATGCAGACAAACTTTCTGCCAAGCCATAGCACACATTGTGTGGAGTCCAACAACCAATGCAGTCCTTCTTCCCAGCAGAAACCTCCCAAGCCTGGTCTTTACTGGCAGGCTTCCTATCAGCCTTCTGGTTTCCTGAGCTCTGACCAGAATCTCCCATGCAGAACAGCCTAAGCTGTTCCAGCTCTATGCTGAACCTTTCCAAACTCTTCCCACAAGCCATTTCCAAAGGCTCTTGAACCACATGATCAGGAATAGTCACAGCAATGACCCCACTCCTGGTACCAAATTCTGTCTTAGTTACTTTCCACTCATTGCCGAGACAAAATACCTGACGCCCAAAATCAGAGAAGGGAAGGTTTATTTCTTACAGTTTCTCAGGAGTTTCAGTTCATACTCAGTTGGCTCCAAGGTAGCGTGGTGTGGCAGGGCAGCCATTCATGGCAGCCACCAAACAACAAGGCATGCTAGTGAGAGAGAGCGAGGGTAGAAGCAAAAAGGAGGAAGATTCACCTCCTCTACACTGTATCTCAGTTCCACCCCTGGGCGGGTGCAGCACTCACATCACCAGTCCCAGCACCAGACAACATACCAATCATGAATGCCAGACTCAGCCCCATCCATGTTACAGGAATCCTTGGGGGGACACAGGACACCCCAACACAACTCTTCGCACCCACAGACTACACATCCGCAGATTCAGTTAATTGTGGATCAAAATGTTTAAAAAAAATGCAACTATACTAAACATACACAGATTTTTTCCCATGCCATTATTTTCTAAATGATACAACACAACAAGTATTTATATGTCTTTTACATGGCACTGAGTATTATACAAAGTGTAAGTAATCTAGAAACAGCTTAATGGATATAGGAGGATATGCATAAATTATAGGCAAATACTGTGTCATTTTGTATAAGGGACTTGAGCATCTGCAGGTGGTGGCATGAGGGAGGAGCTTTCTGGAACCAGTGTCCTACAGACACCAAAAGACAACTGTAAGACCTCATGAGCATCTTTCTATCAAAGGTCTGGTAGAACTTTCCTGTGAACCCATCTGGGCCTGGCTCTGTTTGGGCAAACAATTCCTTTCTTTCTTTCTTTCTTTCTTTCTTTCTTTCTTTCTTTCTTTCTTTCTTTCTTTCCTCTCTTTCTCTCTTTCTTCCTTTCTTTCTTCCTTTCTTTCTGTTTTTCTTTCCTTCCTTCTCCTCTCATCTCTCCTCCACTCTCTTCCCTTATCTTCCTCTCCCTCTCCCTCTCTCTCTGCCATATTGATTAATGTTACATTTTTTTCTCTATTTAAATTTGAGCAATTTTTATTTTTCTAAAAAGTACCTAATTAAGAAAAATTAGGGAAAGTTGTTGGTATTATCTTTCTGAAAATATCTAAAAAGAGATTGCATCCTTTTTTTATTACTGATGTGGTACATTTGAATTTTTTCTCCTTTTAGATTTTTTAATTGATTTGCTTTCATAAAGATTTATCTATTTGATATGTCTTCCAATTCCAGGATGTCTTCTACAATTTTTTTTTCATTTTTTGAGACAGGGTCTGTGGAGTTGGAGCTGGTCTCAAACTCAAAATCTTCCTGTCTCAGCCTCCCAAGTGCTAGGATTATACCTGGATGTGTGCCACCACTCCTATATTTCTCTGTTTACTAACTTGTAATTTTTGGGTTTTATCTATATTAATTTAGTCAATCAACTTTTTTTCTTTTAAAAAAGGGTAAAAATGATATAGAATTTCAAAACAAAAAAATAGGAGATTAACACAGGTTAATATATTGTGTATTGCTATCCTCAAAGTAGTTGTTCAGATTACAAGATACAGGCATGAAAAAAATGATCCATCAAACAATGAAAGCGCAAACCACTCTTTTTGATACACTAACTGTATAGTTATCTATCTTGTATATATATATAATCTGTCTAACTAGTAGTATATGTATCTAACTAGTAGTATAGTTACCTATATATATACATATATACACACACACACACACATATATATATATGATCTTTTCTCTTCTTTCTTTTCTCCTTTCTACCCCAGTTCTTTCCTTTTGAGCAGTTTCTTTCACTTTCACTTTCACTTTCACAGTATCTATCATACATTTTGGATCCAATTTACTCTTTCAGTTTTTTACACTAGGGAGACAATACAATATTTATATATGCAAGTCTGACTTATTTCACTTATGAGTATGGTCTCAAATTGCATCCATTTACCTATAAAAGCCTCAAGTCTGTCCTTCTTTATAGCTGAGTAATACTCCATTGTATAAAAATACATCTTTCTTATCCATTCTGTGGATGATGGGCATTTGGGTTTTTTCCAAGATTTAGCTATTACAAATTGTGCAGCTATAAACATGGGTGCACATATATCGCGATGGCATGATGTTTTCAATTCTGGGAAAATACCCAGAATGGGAATAGCTGGATTGAATGGGACCTCACTCAATCAACTTTTAAACACTGTATTATGAAAATTTTATAACCTACAGAAAATTTGAAGCTGAAAATCCAGGTACTCACCATGTAGATTCTGCAAATAACATTTTGCTGTGTTTGCTTCTGTTTATCCATACACTATATTTGCTTCTATCCATTCTTAATTTTTATATTTCACAATGTTAAATTTGTTTTATATACACCTCACAGTCAAGATATTTTACCCCTAAATACTGCAACATTCATTCAATATTTCTTTCTTTTTTTGTTTTTGTTTTGTTTTGTTTTGTTTTTTTGTGGCACCAGGGATCAAACTCACAACTTCACGCCTGCCAGACAGGCACTTAAGCTGCTGAGCCAAACTCCTGGCCCTGGTTTTTATTTATTTATTTATTTATTTATTTATTTTTTAATTTAAGAGAAAATAGATACAGAAGATAGAAACAAAAATCAAAAAAGACAAACAACAACAACAGATTTGATACGATAACATTGTAGGTTTACACACTGAGGTGGTTGAAGTTTGACAGTAGTTACAATATTGCATATCGTTACCTTCATAGGGGTTGATCATATTGACAGATATAGACATGTAAGATTTATCAATTCAGGTATATTAACTTTTCTTTTTCAATAGCTACTCCGGCCCTGGTTTTTTGAGGCAAGGTCTCACTATGTAGCTCAGGCCAGCCTTGCGCTCGCGTTATAGCCCTAGCCGGCCTCGAACTCACAACGCTCCGCCTACCTCAGTCTCCCGAGTGCTGGGATTAAAGGTGTTTGCCACCACGCCAGACCATTCAATATTTCTTTATGGTTCTTCCATTTTTTTTTTTTGTTATTTGTCTGATTCTTGAGTTCAGTGTTTTAATTTTTAAAATAATTACATAATATGTAAGAATTGCTGACCATCTGTCACATTTCTTGGCAATCTTTGGAAAATTTTTGGTCAAAAATTAGGAAGACTCTTCTCCCTTTCCCAAAATAACAGAATGGAGTATCTTTACGACTCAATGAATATAAAGTTTATAACTAAGATACAGGTATCAGTAATAGGCATCTTTCATTAATTTTCCTTCTTTTCAAAACAAGAAAGTATCAAAGAGTAAGAAGTCATCTCCAAGTCGGGCATGGTGGCTCACGCCTTTAATCCCAGCACTTGGGAGGCTGAGGTAGGTGGAGCGTTGTGAGTTTGAGGCTGGCTTGGGCTACAACGTGAGCACAAGGCTGGCCTGAGCTACATAGTACGGCCCTGCCTCAAAACACTAGGGCTGGGAGTTTGGCTCAACAGCTTAATCACTTGTCTGACAGGCATGAGGCTGTGAGTTCAATCCCTGGTGCTGCAAAAAAAAAAAAAAAAAAAGGTCATCTCCAGGCATGGTGGTGCACACCTGTAATCCCAGTACTCAGGAGGCTGAGGCAGGGCGGGTCACTTGAAGTTCGAGGCCAGCCTGGGCTACAAAGTGAGTTGAAGGCCAGTTTGAACTGTATAGCAAGACCCTGTCTCAAAAAGACAAACAACCAAACAGAGAAAAAAGGAGTAAGAAGTCATTATAGGCCAAGTGTGGTAGTGCATGACTATAATCTCAGCACTTAGAATACTAAGGCAGGGGGATTGCCATGAGTTCGAGGCCAGCCTGGGTTAACTGAGTTCAAGGCCAGCCTGAACTGCATAGTGAGACCCTGTCTCCCAAAAATAAAGAAGAGGAAGAGGAAGAAGAAGAAGAAGAAGAAGAAGAAGAAGAAAAGTCATTATACTTTTTGCTCAGCCCTTTGATGGTGAATCTTCTTATGGTTTCAACACTCTGCACAGACTAAGATGAGAGTCTCAGGAAGGGGTCACAGTTATAAGTTTAGCTCCATAGACATAACCTGGTCGTACTTCTCCCTTTTTTGCCTTCCTCCTTTCCACTCATATATTTAAGATTGCCAGAAATGTGATCTAACTACAGTTTTTCTTTCTCATTGGGAGCACTAAAGGTGAATTTGCTTTGTACATCAACAGGAATATTACTACAAATAGTACTGCACATCAGCAAAATGTAAAATCTAGCAAACACTCATGCTTTTTTTCTTTTTTCTTTCTTTCTTTTTTTTTTTTTTTACACCTTGCACCTATGATCTCCTGGAACTAGAACAGCTTGAGCCTTTTGTATTACGCTCCTGTTGACAGTTTCCACTGTTGTTATGGGAAGAGTTGTTACGGGACAAATAACAGAGTAACCAAGAAGGGTTTCTGGTTGCTTCCTCAAGGTTGTCCAAGGATTCCTGTCCTATACACATAGTACCAAATGCTTTAAATAAATTCTATCATGAAATCCTCACAATCATAACCTTTTTAGAAGTTATAAATATGTTATCAACAGCATTTATCACTGATGCAACTGTCTTAGTTACTTTTTTCATTGTTGACATAAAACACCCAACACCCAAAGTTAAAGAAAGAAAAGTTTATTTAGTTCACAGTTTGTAGGGGTTTCAGTTCATAGTTGACTGGCTCCAAGGCAGGGTGGCCTGGCAGAGGGGCATCACAGAGGAGAGACAGCTCATGGCAGGCAGCAGGCAACAAGGCAGCAGTGACAAGCTGCTGCATTAACCCTCTCTCTGTCCCTTATATTTTACCCAGACAACCCACTCCTAGGGCAAGTGGCACTCATGCCCAGGATGGGGCACCCATAATCCAACCCAGAACTATGCCAAACCAATCAGTGGACTAATTTAGTAACCACACACCCTTGATCTCGGCATCACACACTTAATCCCAGCCTCACACACTCCAGATCCAGCCACCTCTAAAAAGTTCCACCTATGACTATATGGGTTTTGGGGGGACATCTAGATACAGCCATAACAAAAACTAAAACTTGACCTTAGCTGTACTGACTGATTGGTGAAACGATGCAACCAGAGGCTTGCTTGAACCTAACCCAGTATTTCTTATAGGAGCACTGGTTCAGTAAGGTCACATGGGTAGTTAATAGCAAAGGTTTGAACCCAAATCTAACAAAAAGCCTATGACCATATGTATTATACTATATATTTTGATATGTATAGTTTGGCTGCATTCCATGCATTTTCTGACAACAGTAATAGAGAATAATAGGATAAAGTCAGGAGATTGTCTGCCAAGGTTTTTCTTTCCTTACTTTTGTGGTAAGCACCATCTTTAATTCACTGTATATTACAGTGATCTTCTCCCCAAAGTTGAAGCCTGGTGAGCCTAAAGCATAGCTTACGTCATAAACCATAGTTTGGGAAAGAATTCGTAATGACATAAAGCACGGCAACATACTCTGGGGAAACAATTTAGAATAGAAACAAAAACTCCCTTCCTGAAAAAGAAAAAATGGTAGACATTGCTAGTTTGGGATCATTTACCATGTGGAGAAATCTCTATCAGTGCCTCACTGTGAAAGCCAAGAGCAGGCAGGCTCTTCCTCTGCTCTCTTCTGGAGGCTTCTGTGAGAAAAGCAACCCAGGCTCAGCCAAACTGATGCTATTGTCCAAGAACCTGCATCTAAAGGCACTGATTCAAAGGTGTGGAGAAGAGCCAGGAAAGACACTAAATTGCCCGAATATTTATCTCAAACACAGTAAAGAAGATGTGACTGAGTTTCTTTGAATGTGCAAGCTTAAATTTTTCATCAACAGAAGAACTTGGTTTTAAGCCAAGCATGGTGGCACACACCTATAATTCCAGCACTAGGGAGGTTCAGTCAGGAGGATCACCATGATTTCAAGGCCAGCCTAGGCTACATAGTGACCTCAAAGCCAGCCTGAATTACATAGTGAGACCCTGCTCAAAAAAAAAAAAAAAAAAAAAAAAAAAAAAAAAAAAAAAAAAAAAAAAAAAAAGAAAGAAAGAAAAGAAAAGAACAGAAAGAGAGAAGTAAGGAAGGAAAAGAAAAAAGAAAAGAAAAAAGAGTCTGAGTGTGTTCTATTTAGAGACACAAAGTCACCGTTCATAAAAATCAAGATTGTGACTGTGATATATTGCACATATGAAAATACATGACATTGAAAGAGCATTTTTTTTTATCAGTACCAGGGATTGAACTCACAACCTCACACCTGTCAAACAGGCACTTAAGCCACTGAGCCAAACTCCCAACCCTAGTTTTTTTAAGGCAGGGTTGCACTATGTAGCTCTGGCTGGCCTTGCTGATGTTGTAGCCCAAGCTGGCCTCGAACCACAACGCTCCACCTACCTCAGCCTCCCAAGTGCTGGGATTAAAGATGTGCGCCACCATGCCCAGATTGAAAGAGCATTTTTTAAACTGCATCTATCTAATCTTCAAAATATTCACTATGATAAAGTATTGCTGCCTTCATTCTATAAAAGAGCCTCTGGAGCATAGTCAAAGTACGGACAACAGAGGCAGAGGTGGACTTGGGTCCCATGAATACCAACTCCTTGCTCTGTGCTCTTAACCATTACCACCCATCCCAATTGTCCTCCATTCCTGAACATCTGCTTTGATCTGCATCTCAGGATTGTAGGAGGGATTTTATCTAAATTAAGCTTATTGGTACATTTTAGGTATAAATAATGATCAGATTCATCATAGGGAATTTGTACCTGTATAACTTGATTCTTTTTTTCCCATTCCCCTCCCCTCCCTTCGATCACTCTTCTTTTCCTTATTTATAATAAACTTTGTTTTCATTTTTCCTTTTTTTCTTGCTTTTCCTCCCTTTTCCCTCTTTCCTTTCCCCCTTGTACCTCCCTAGCTCCTCTTCTCACTTTAACATTCTCCTCCCATTTCCCAATAGCTCTTACATGTTTTGATTCTTATTTACACTTTTGGTTTCTCTTACTAGAGAAACAATGTACTTTTTTTTTTGGTGGCACCAGGGATCAAACTCACAACCTCACACCTGCCAGAGAGGCGCTTAAGCCACTGAGCCAAACTCCCAGCCCTAGTTTTTTGAGGCAGGGTCACACTATGTGGCTCAGGCCAGCCTTGCTTGCGTTGTAGCCCCAGCTGGCCTCGAACTCACAAAGCTCCTCCTACCTCAGCCTCCTGAGTACTGGGATCAAAGGCGTGTGCCACCACACCCACCTGAAACAATGTAGTATTTATATGTGTGTCCAATTTATTTCACTGAAGAGTATGATTTCAAGGTGCATTCATTTAGCTAGAAATGTCTCAAGTTTATCCTTCTTCATGACTGAGTAATACTTGTAGGAGGGATTTTAAAGATGTTTTTCTAGATGATTTTAAAATTTTGGAGTATCTTGGCCTGGTGGTGCCCACCTGTAAAATCCCAGCACTCAGGAGGCTGAGGCAGGAGGATTGCCAGTCTGGGCTACACAGTGACTTCAAGGCCAGCAATACAAACAAATAAACAACCCAAAAATCCAAAACAAAATTCCAGGGAATCTTTTATTATAAAATTTTAGTTTATGACATTGTGTTCATAAAAATAAACTAAATTTATTCTACTTTAAAGAATTTATTGTTGTTTACATTGAGGCCTCATATTTGTTCCATTTCTGTATTTGTCCCATGTAACTTTTTTTAAAGTAATGTTATCAAGACTAAACAGTCTGAGCCAGGTATGTATGTTGGTACACACCTATAATTTTAGCACTAGGGGAGGCTGAGACAGGAGGATCATAAAGTTAAAACCAGCCTAGGAAATTCTACAAATTAGTGAGATGTTGTCTCAAAATGTAAAATGGCTGGGGATGTAGCTCATTGTAAAGGCCCTGTGTGGAGGACCACCTGGATGACTCTCCTTAAATAAAAATCAATTATCTCCATTGTGGCTAAACCTGGCCCTAGCTCCCTGTACTGATACGTACTGAGCTGGCTAGGCCATTTCTTTATTTCTTCAATTGGCTTTAAGTAATGTAAATAGGGCTGGCTGAGGAGCTGATATATAATCTTTGAAACTACGCAATAGGTGCTGTTTCCCCGCCCTGTGACACTGTCAACTCCAGATAAGAGGTTATGATTTCCCAGGGAAGAAAATTTTCCATATCAGAATTGAAGCACCATCCAAAAACACTAGAAGCTACCTGAATTGTGTCACACAGATTACTCTTTCTGTGTATCCTTCCCTCTGCATATTGCAGAGATGATCTCAGGCCACCTACCTAGCCCAGCTCATAGCACTCACCTACTTCCCACCTTTCTCACAGTCACTCATCCTCAAGACACTCCCTTCTTCACAAGTTAATAAAATCCAGGTTGGGACCTGAGTGGAGGCCTTTGTTCCAGTGAACTAATATCTAGGCTGGACTTAGGACCTCCTTAGTTCCCCAGAACTGTAAATATGTTTTAGTGTCTTTATTCTCACTACAGGTTGCACTGGAAGTGGTAGATTGGAACTAACTCATAGAATTCCAATAACTTTTCCATGGGATTACAAATCCAAACTTCATGGACTTGTGACAAGGACTGGGAGGAGCTCTCTATAGCCCTGGGTTTGATCCCCAGTACCACACAAAATAATAAATAAATAAATAATTACACATTCGTAAAAGTTAAAAGATGGGGTTAGACATGGTAGCTCATGCTTATAATCCCAGCTACTCAGGTGGTTGAGGTAAGAGGATCACAAGTTTGAGCCCAGCCTGAGTAATTTAGCAATTTAGGGAGACCTTGTCTCAAAAAAGTTTAAACGGTGGGGGCCAGGAATATAGTTCAACAGCACAGCACCTGCCTGGTAAGAGCAGGGTCGTGAGTTCAATTCCCAGTACAAAAAAAAGAAAAGGATTGGGGATATAGGTAAATGTAAAGATCCTGGGTTTAATCTCCAGTACCACCAAAAGAAAAGCACGAACAACAATAACAATAAAACTATTCCAAGTACTGTAGAATAGCCTTTCCCAGACCTCATCGCTGTCTGGTGGAGTTTATATTTGTAATCCCATGGAAAAGTTATTAAAATTCAAATAAGTTAATTCCAATCTACCACTTCCAGGGCAATCAATATGGAGAATAAAGACACTAAGGCATATTTGGAGTTGTGGGGAGCCAAGATGGTCCTAAGTCCAGTTAGAATGACAGCTAACCAGAACAAAGACCTCAACCCAGGGCCCAGGGCTGCACCCAGATTTTATTAACTGGTGAAGAGGGGAGTTGGCTTGGGGACGAGTGCTGTTAGCTGGGCTAGGTAGGAGGCCAGACAGCACCTCTGCAATACGCAGAGAAAGAGACGCAGAACGAGTAATCTGCATAACACAGTTTGAGGCAGTATCTTATGTTTTGGGGTAGGTGCTTTAGCTTTGGTGTGTGATCTTCATGCCCTGAGATGTCATAGGTTCTTTCTTGAACCTCAGTCTTAGCCAGTAGGGCTGTGTCACTCGGCCTAGCTCACACATACTACTTGGGAGCTATAGCAGGGCAGCACTGACCTGTTGCATTGCTTTGAAGACTACACATCAGCATCTCCGCTAGACCTATTTGCATTGCTTAAAGCCAACGGAGGGGATAAAGAAATATCCTGCCAGCTCTGTGCATATCAATACACAGAAACAGGGCCAGTTTTAGCCAAAATGGAGTCAAATGCCCTTCTCTCAAGGAGAGCCATCCTGATAGCTCTCCACAAGTACTTCACACAGCTCATTTACATTCTTACAACTGTCGGGTATGGTGGCGCATGCCTTTAATCCCAGCACTTGGGAGGCTGAGGTAGGAAGAGCTTTGTGAGTTCAAGGCCAGCTTGGGCTACAACGCGAGTACAAGGCCGTCCTGAGCTACACAGTGCGACTCTGCCTCAAAAAACTAGGGTTGGGAGTTTGGCTCAGTGGCTTAAGCACCTGTCTAGCAGGCATGAGGTTGTGAGTTTGATCCCCGGTGCCACACACACACACACACACAAAAAAAAAAAAAAAATAGCTAAAATATATTCTTACAACTACCCCATGAGAAGACTGTGTACTATTCCCTTTTTACAGAGGAAGAAACTGAGTCAAGTAGTTTGTCTAAATTCACACATTACACATTGGTCACATGGAGTTTGTGTTTTTATTTTTTACAAAGCATTGCATACAAGAGATCTTGGGTAGACTTCCTCCAAGATGGCCGCCCATATAACACCGTGACAGAGAGGCTCCCTGAATATACCATCAAAATGCTGGAATATAAACTAATATAATAACAGAGAGAAGGAAAAAAGAGGGAGATGGGTCCTCTGGACCCAAGAAGAATCTAAAACAAGAACTGTAGCCCACGGAAAGAATAAAAGAATGAAATAAAGGCGGAGACCAGCATCACCTCTGTCCAGAGCCGAATCCAATCAGCGCTGCGACCCGAGCTGAGAAGGTATGATCCAGGTGCTCTTGATATGCGCTGAAGTTGCTGGTAGAATTGCTGTGGTGTGGCAGGACGGCAGAGACGACGGTCAACCGTGGAGCGAGGTGGTCAGGAGTGGGCGAGTGAGTGAACCTGGCGGCCCCCAGCCCCCCACCCCCGAGGGAGAGTGAGGGACAGCCATCTTGAGACCAGAACTGCACCTAATTAGGTACTGTTCCCGGAAGGCTGTGGTGGAAATGGCGCGGGTGCCCTGGGGGTGATAGAGGAGGTTTGGCGGACGGCCCTGTACGGTGTACCAGACAGTGGCCCCATCCTCTCACGCACCGCAGTAGACATTCGCCGAGCAGAAACAGGCTTGGGAGAGGCAGTGGACCAACACGGCCTCACGGGCGAGCCCAGGAAAATGCCAAGACGGAAAGGCAGAGGGCGCTCTCCGGACTCTGATACAAGCAGAACCAATTCCGGGGACGCTAATGCTAAAATGGTTGGGAGTCCAAAAATTAAACTCCCAGAGGAGTTGACAACAGAAGTGGGGAGACAACTCCACGAAGCTATGAAAGAAATTAAAGCAGCACTATTAACCCAACTGAGAATTGAAATGAAACTCATAATCGGGGAATCACTAAGCACCTCTAAAGGAAACGTAGCAGGAAAGGTGGAGGATGAAAAATCAAAGGAAATTGAGAATGAAACAAAGAATTAGAATGCATTAATCAGATTCAGAGAGACTACCAGGACATCAAAGACTCCAATAAAAGTTGGCAGAACCACTTGAAGGAAACTAAGGATAGACTTTCGTATCTGGAAGAAAGAATGAAAACTTGGGAAAAAGAAAGGAGAGACTTTCTCAAGATAATTAGAAATCTGGAAGTGGCAATGCAACGGCTGCAAGACAACCCAAGGAAACATAACTTA
>RJWM01012957.1:0-54891 GCA_004363535.1 Dasyprocta punctata | reverse complement strand
ATTTTCACAGCTATTGCCCCTGGAAGCCTACAAAATGTCTCTATCTTGCCATTTCTGTAACCACTTTTCCTTTGCTAAAGATCCTACAGAAGCCAGAAGGCTAACTCAATGCTCTGAGTTCTCTTTCATTTAGTTTCTTTTTTCCATAGGATGTGCACAGCAGATGTTAATACATTTGCTCATTTTTCTCTTGTTAATTGGTTTTTCTGTTGTAGGAATATGAACTTGGGGGTGTATATGTGGAGACATTATCTTTTCTGGCTCACCTCAAGGAGACAAAGCAGAAGAGGGTGATAACGAATCAAGACCTGACCCAGCACAGGGAATGATTGGTCTTCTTAATTGGTTTAGCTTTGAAGTACTGGGACTTGTGCCCACAGTCTTCAAAATGAACTACACACCCACCCTCTTTTTAAAATTTTTATTTTGAAACAAATTTTCACTAAGAGACTAAATATCCCAGGCAGGGCAGGAACTGTGGTGCTGGGGTTGCTGGCATGTGCCATTACACCTAACCCCTGCGTCTTTTTAAAAAGAGCTCGGGCCAGATGCATCAACAGACCAGCCACATGGGAGCTTGAGGCATGGATCACTGGATCCCAGAAGTTCGAGAACAGTCTTGGCAACATAGTAAGAACCCCATCTCTCTGAAGAAAATTAAGAAGAAGAAAGAAAGGCCTGCACACAGTCATCAACATTTGAATGCACACTGTCATTTGAAGATAGCTCTTGTACACCTCTTCCAGGACTTCATAGTCCTGTGTATTTCATATGGAAAGAACCAGACATCAAGGAAATACAGGACAAAGTACTATTTTCTTCTAAGTAAAATACATTTTCAAGTTAATGCAGCATTATCATAAGAGTGATTCCTTAAATTTATCTATGACAGTGACCCAAATATTTGTACAATTTGAAGCCATTCTGTAGCAGGGGATCAGAAAGGGAGAGCGGAAACCATCTGGAGCAGGAGAAGGCCATGCGGCAGATCAGTTCTGCACACTGCATGGAGTTCAAGAGCACCTGATAGTAGCTTCCAACTGATACAGAGTTACCTTTGCACACTATAGTAAGCATTTGATACAATTGTTACGATTAATGCCATACTTCTACTCTGGCCACAACTTTCATAAATTCCCTGGAGAGATCTCTGCAACCACAAGAACAAACGAGCAACAGGAGAAAAAGAAGTAAAGTTGTCAAAGGTACAGGGCCTTGACTGATCTGAATGCATCCACCCGTCAGCAGAAATAATACCCCACCTCAGGCAGGGTGTGCTCTAACCACACTATTCTTTGCCAGTCAAAGTGCATATTTAATATGATTTTCAAAGACTTATTTCAATATTAGGATCTCCAACAAACATTTGCAAATATTCTAGTGTTCCCAGTTATTAGCTTTCTGGACACCTCTGCCCTTAGTCTTGGAAGCTGTCTGTGGTACCTACACAACCTGGCCACATAATTGCACCTTCATAACATTGTCCACAGCAGCAGCTAAAACAAGAACCTTTAGATTGCTGTAGTTCTTAACTATTCAAATGTTTGATGTTTTAACTGATACATAATGTCAGTCTTTGTGGTCATAATGCAATACTTCAGAGTTACAATGTTTAACTCCTGGGAATCACTGCCATAGATACAGTTACTCATTCTTACATTTGCTTCCAGTTCAGACTTGATAACATCACCCATCCTTCAACTGAAAGGAGAAAAAGTAGAGCAGAAAACGTAAATAGTAAAAAAAGTCAATAAAGTAACTCTTATGGAAGACTGCAGGTGATGATATTATTTCACTCTGCATTTTAAGATAAAAACAAAATCAATCAACCAACCAATCAATCACAATTAAAGCAACTAAACCTGAAGCTCAGAGAGGTAAAAGCATGCAGCCTACCTTCAGCCCGGTGTCTGCCCCCGGGCTGGCATGACTGCGGCTGAGCTGGCCATGCATAACCTCACCAGGACTCGGTGACCCTGAATTAATGTCCTTGCCATCTTACATGGAATAAAATCTCACTAACGCAGAAGACTTGCATGTAGTGAGCAGATCTGGTGATCAGTACTAATTGCTCACTTACTCATGCAACTATAAAGTAGGCTCTAAAGATAAAATGATGCAGCGCACTCACTCATCCATGGATGTGCTATTAAAATTACCACATGGTGAGCAGGAAGTCAGTGAAGATTTTCAAACTCTTTTCCTGGGTCAGGTAGAAAGAGAAGCTGAGCCACACCCACTCTTCAGCTCAATCTGGACCGCACACTGGCCCTCCTTCCCGTCTCTGAGCCTCAGGGAGCTGCCCCCTCGGAAACAGAGCTGCACTGCGCCTCACTGGATGCTTCTGCTTCCGGAGTGCACTCCTGATTCCACAGCCACAGGCTAGTGACCTTGGGAGGGAGACCATGAGCTGGGTTCAAAACAGAGAAGTACTTAAACCAAGAAGCTTCCAGTTAAAATCCCGGATTTGCTACTTAGGAATTTTATAATCTTGGCCTTATTATTTTAAGTTTCAGCTTTCTTATAGTGAGATGCTGATAGAACTAATGCAGAAGGTTTGAAGTGAATGTCTAAGCTAATCCCTTGATAAGTATTCAAAAGAAGTTTTGATCCTTCTTTTTGTCCCGCCTCATGGAAAAGTTACTCTACATGTATTCAGAAAATGTTGGTTGAGCTGGATGTGGTGTTGCACACCTGTAATCCCAGCCCTTGGGAGACTGGGACAGGAGGATAGCTTGAGTTCAAGGTCAGCCTAGGGTACGCAGTGAGTTCAAGGCCAGCCTGGATTAGATAGGAAGACCATGTCCCAAAACCAACTGACAAAAAGTGTTGGTTGAAAACCGTTAGGCCCAGAATATAATAGCCAGTACTCAGGGTGCAGCAGCAGCCGAGGCGTCTAGCCAATGCAGTCTGCGCCTGCTGGGTGCATTCCTGACGTACAAGCATCTTTCCTATATGGCGGGTTGTATAATCTACAGAGAGCTCACATTCTGCAATTAGTAATAACGACTGCTTCTAGGGATGCTAGAAAGTGCAACTGAATTTTCTGTTATCAAACAGAAGAGTAAAACCATGGACATGGAAGCACTTACAATGTGATGCGACATGCTATGTGACATGGACGTGTAAAAAGTCTGATGTCCATTTGCTAAAAGAGTAGCTGGATGTATGACAAGCGTTCATTCCATGGAGTTTGACACGAGAGGCAAAAGCTCAGTAGAGATGTTTCGAGCAGGAAAGCAACGCTGCAGCCTTCCTACCGGAGCTGATGGACAGTGGGAAGCTCAGAAGGACACCAGGGTGTGTGTGTTACGAAGAGCAGTTCAGTGCACTCGAGCAGAAGTAAGCAAGGTGGGACGGACGGTGCCTCCTCCTTCCAGACCTAGTTCTTAGAAGCTGCCCGTTTGGCTCCTCCCCGTCATGCCCTGTACACCTGGAGGGAAGCAGCAATGAGGAGATGTGGACCGACTTCCTGCGCCGCTTCGTGCAGCAGCCATGTTGTACGTGATGCGAGCCAAAAAAAAAAAAAAAAAAAAAACCCACAACAAAACAACTTTGACTTTGCTAAACCACTGAGATTTGGGGACCGTTCACCCCCTTAGTTTGCCTGTATTTCCCAATACATGTGCTCCTTAGGCTTCTGCGGAGCGACGGGGGATTTCTAAGGGGGAGCCTGGTACCAAACATCCCTGCTCCTGGATCGTGCACATCAGCTCACTCGGGGGAGAGCTCTGCTCTAAAGCCGCCCCAGCTGACTCGTGCTGCATCTGACACTCTGATGTGGATTCTCTGAGTCCAAACTCCTCGGTCTCTGCTCAGAATACTGAACCCAAATAAAAACTCAAGACACAGTTATGTTGTGATCATACATTATCACAACTGGTTCAACTAGACAGAAGCATAAGTAAAACCCTAGTGAAAGTTCATTGACTCTATCCTTGAAAATATTTGAGCAGTCCATATTTTGCCATAAATTGCTTGTCTCTATTTTACCATCATTTAAAGTCCAATTTCCTTTGTACAGAGGCCATAGTAGTAGCATAAATTAATACTTTAGCATACCCTGAAGAATTTATCTTCCTGTATAAGTTGGTAAATGTCTATTTTTAAACTTTGAAAAAAGATACTATAAAATAAGAATCTGTGCATTTAGTATGTCCAATGAACCTGATATTTAACACAAAGAAATTAACCCACTTCTTCTGAACCACATTTCAAGGACAACAGTAACTTCTGTTACCCGTGATCCCTCGTATTGTTGCAACATCTCATACCCATGTCTGAAGTGAATTTAAACGTTTCTCCCCCATTATTGCTATAAATTAGCCTCATTATCCCAGGATTCAAAAAATATTATCAGTGATTATGACTACCATGTAGGAAGGTGTGGCATTCATTTCTAGGCTAGAGGTGACTTTATTATAAAGCTAATGAAGGTGGAGCTCCAGGATTACCGTGAAAACCCTAAACTGTGTCTCAACTGTGTGATTATGTGGTTGTGTATTTTTGTAAATTGCATGTTTCTGTGGAAGTTCAAGAGGCAGAGTGGACTGTCAGGAAGTCTGTGTGGATCTATCTGTAGGTGCAGAATTCACGTGCTGTGACATGGGAAGCAGGAGCAGGGCGCTTCTCAAGGCTCCTTCCTGTCTCCACACCCGATTCAGAGGTGTGAAATCCACGGGCGTGAAGACAGGAGAGGCCTGAGGTGGGGGGCGAGGCCAAGTGCGGGCTCACGAGGCTGCGGAGGAGCCCAGGTAGACAGTAGAAACTCAGCAGTGGAGTGAAATCCTGCCCAAGTCAAGGTTCTCTGTCACCCAGCTGAACACAAAGACCTTGCCCAGGAGCTGCAGAAGCTGAAGCAGGACTGGAAGGAAGTGGAGTGACTTTGGGGTCATCCCATGCCCCTCACTAGTGAGGCGAGTCATCCGTTAGCAGCGGAGTGCGTGAGCTGCCGAAGGCTGCCGTTCTGCCAAGCTGTCTGTCTTTCCACGCCCTCAGCTAGAAACACACTGGAAAGGAGGCTGTGGGGGCTGCCCCTTAGCTAAATGGCTCCACCAGCACTGCAAAGCTAAAACAGAAACAAAGCAAACAAAAACCACCATCTAGGTAGCTTCTGAGCCATCTCCACCCGCACTTACTCCTGCTGCTGCCGGGGCAAATCGACACAGCTTCACGGAAGTAAAGCCCCCTGCGGCACCCGCAGCTCCCTGCACGGCAGGTCTGTAGGATGCAGGGGAGAAGGGGGATTCGAAATGTGGAGTCAGAAGTTAGTCTGAGAACATTCTTCTAAATTTATCTCTACTTTATGGAACTGGGCAAATTTTTCCAATCTCAACCACAGTCATAAAGAGCTCTGTGGCACCACCAAGATAAACTGTACAGCTGAAATTAAAAAAAAAAAAAAAGTTTTCAAAACCACCCATGTAACTTAGAGGGAATCACTGAACCTACCTTATTAGAGGGAACACCGAAACACATATTTATTCTATGTAAATTTGTTTTGTCCAAAACTCATTATGTAAGGAGGTAATCAAAGTATTCAAAAGATATAAGGACACGAAGGCTTTATAAAATTGTGTTGGAAAGCTAACACGAATATTTTAATTAATTCAAAATTAAGAAACCTATGAGATTTGTCTTTTTCAAGAAATATTAGTCATTTTTAATGACTGGCTTTTCTCATTGCAACATTAATTTGAAAGCTAAGAATGGGGCACAGGACTAAAGTCCTAGCTTCTCAGAAGGCTGAGGAAGGAAGATGAGTTGGTTATAGGTGCTTGAGGCCAACCTGAACACCATAGTCAGCCTCAACCAAAAAAAGAAAAAAAAAAGGATGTATATACTAGGAAAAGAAATCAGACAGAAACCCTCAAGGCATATGTTTTGAGATCTTTCACACTGGAACTGCCCAACTTAGCAGACACACTGAGCACACGGTGAGGATCCCCTCGCTGGCAAGGTCATGGTGCAGTCTCTCTTTGCCTGGCTCTGTCTGAGTTGCTCCCCTAAACAAGCAGGGGCCTGCACATTTCATTTAGGCTTTGTTTGGCATCCGGGGATCTTTATCTTGCCTTGTGGTCTTGAGACTACAAACTGACATTTTTGTTCTTCCTTTTACCCTTGTCAGAAACCTTGAGTGAGATCTCTTCTTGTGAAATGATCAGAAATGAGTGACATGGCAGAAAAAACATCAGCCTGCCTGGTCCAGTCACATGGTGGTCGCCAGAGCAGCCACAGCTAGAGACGCGAGAATCCCTCACGCCACAGTGGGCAGGACGCTTTGTGTTCCCTCGCAGGGCCTGCATTCAGGCACACGCCAGCAACCCCAGGGAAGAGACAGAGTCGAGGTCACCTGAATCTAAGAAAAAACGTGATTGCTCTTGTTGGCGTGCAGCTCTCTAGCACGGAAAACCTCACCAGCTTTGCGGAGTGGCTTCACTTTATTGCCTATAGACCATTTCCATCTCAAACTTTCAAAATTAATTTTAAGAAATAATTTAAAAAGAGAAATTTTATCATGTGTTTTGATAAGTAAATTTCTACTTGAAGTCACCTTTTGCTCGTTTGTAAAAATCCCACCTTAAAAATGTTCCCTTTTCTTAGACCAGAGAGTGGGTTCCCTGCAGCACTATTTATACAAACACATGACCATCACTGTTAAAAAAAGGTGACATCTGGCACAATGGAGGGACTTCTATTCCCAGAGATCCATTACTTGCCGATATAACAGTTACTTCCTTTCTTCTGTGGTCTGGAACCGCAGCAGGCACTGTCGCACATTCCTCCCTAGAAGCCTGTATTTTTGGAAATTGCTTCACCTCTCCGCACCTGCTGGCTCTTGGGGTTGGAGGGAGCATCTCTTGAATGATCTTGTGCTTTCCCTTCTCCATTCAGTATCAACTTTCTGAAAACTTCCTTAGGAAGTTACCCATTTTTTTCTCAGATTCTCAGACGTTCTTTTTCAGTCTCTGCTGCCTGAACTCTATCTAACCTTCCCCAATATTCCACAGTGCTTAATGAGATTGTTTTATGTTGTAATGCTAGAAAATTGAAAATTAAAGAGCTTTGATTTCTTAGTCAAGGAATCACATAAGGGAATCTGTGTTCTCACTTTAATTCTTTATCTTCCAATTAGAGGATTGGACTTTTTTAAGCAGCAAGAACCCGGAAACTAGAGAACATTACAAAGACATTATTTCAACTTCCACTCTTTTACTTTTCACTTTTGTTCCCACCTTAGCATGATTTTAATTTACAGTTAAGAAACCCAAGTGATCTTTACTAATAGAAAAATAATACTGGCATTGCTCAGAGTTTTGAAGAACGGGAAAGTTAAAAGAAGACATTTCCATCCCAGATTGCTAGAGACTTCCAGCTGGGCTGCCCAGCACCTGCCTGGAAGAATTATTTCCCTACAGCTCCTCCCAGTAACTGGCTTTCTCACGGGTCCCTTTCCCTGGCTGTGTTCCTCTGATCAGATCGTGTCATCAACTCCACGATCACCTTGTGAGTCTGTGAGGAGTCAGACGTCCCTCGTTTCCCAAGATTGCCTTGCACAAATCCCTATGACTTGAAAGGACTTGCTGTTTTGCACTCCTTCTATAAAGTAGCACTTTTCATACTGTTCTGAGCTCTTCAGTCTTATGTTTCACACACACACATGCATGTGCACGCATACACACACAGTTGTGCACTATGTACCAATGCTTCCACCAACAATGAATGCCGCATACGATGATGGTCCCTTAAGATTATAACAGCTCTGAAAAAAATTCTAATAGTGTAGTGTTTTTAGTGTACCTTTTCTATGTTTAGGTATACAAGTACTTACCATGGCATTCAAGTGCCTACAGCATTCACTACAGGAACAATGAGCTAGGCAGTTCTGCAGCCCAGAACCAATCAGCTGTACCATATGGTCTAGGGGTATAGTGACTTGTCCATCCTAGGCTTGTAGAAGTACCTTCTGTCAGTTGCCTAATGATACCCTCTTCAGAATGCTTCTTCATCATTACCTATAAATAGATGTACGTGTGTATATGCACACACAGATATAGACTATAGAAACAGATACAGAGGTATATAGACAAAAAGACAGACAGATAAGATAGATAGATAGATAGATGAATAACAAAGAAGAAAGAAGGAAGCTCTCCCAGTCTTATGTGACTATTGGATATTTAGGAGGCTACAATAGAAGAAGTCAAGCATTCAAAGAGCCCTCTTGTTGTTCACTAAGCACCACCAAGCCTTGAATGATGTTATTTCTATTATTTTCTCAAGAAACGTTTATAAAATTGGCCAAAATCCAAGATTTTTATGACACTTTATATGAATGAGTCTGCGAGGAAGCTGGCATTCCTGCAATGCTGGTAGGAGTGAAAATTGGTGCCAGGCCTGCGGAAGTCAATTTGGCAATATGCAGTAGAATCACATACAACCTTTGACCTGGCAATTGCTCTTCTGGGGACCTAGCCCACAGATATACTGCAAGGATCCAAAGTGACATATGTTCAAGTTTATTCATTGTGGTTTTACATGTACGAGATCCAAGAAGATCTTTAAAAAGCCCATCAATTAGGGCTTCATGAAATGCAATACGGTACACATTTACAATAGAATCTCAAACAATTGAAAAAAGAATGATTTGCTGACATGGAAAGATAAGCTCTAAGGTAGATCATTTTGTGTGGAAAGCGAAGCACAAACCAGCGTATGTGTGATATTTTCTTGTGTTTGCTTCTTTCCCTACAAAGAAACTAAGATTCGAGTCACCTGCTGAAGGTTTAGGCTACACAGATAGAAGACAGGATGATCAGTTCACATGTTTTGATTTGCATTGACTTGTGATCCCTGTAAACGTATTATTTCATCAAAATTGACACTAAAAATTCATCTGGGAACATTGCTATATGTCTGTGTTCCCACCTACTTGGGAGGCTGAAGAAGGAAGACCTTTTGGACTCAGGAGTTCAAAGCCAGACTGGGCAGTGTAGCAAGAACCACCCCTTCAAATCACTAAAGAAATACTGCATATTATTTTTCAAAGCTAATTTTTAAAGTTCTGGAGGTCTGGATAGTGGTACAATACTTGTTTAGCATATATAGAGAGCTGAATTTAATGTCTGGCACCAAATAAACAAAGACACAAGCCAGGAGTTGGCTCTTTATTGACATAAAATAAGTTCCCAAAATCTATGGAAAAGACTTCCAGTCCAGAAAAGACGGTAAAGAGCCCTTTCTTCCTGATATTTCTTGCTAATTACATCATAAGTCTACAGAATAACAGAAGAGGCAACCAAAGAGCACTCTGGAACGTGGGAGGAGAGCATTTGGTTTGGGACCTAAGATCCTAGGACAGAACCCCGAGGCAGTGCATCTCTACTCGCCGCAGGCAGTTCCTGACCCTTCGTTAGGAGCCGGTGGTGATTTAAGCAGGAACATCTCTCCCTGCCTCTCTCCCTATGTGATATGGAAAGGCAGACCTCAGTCTAACCCCAGGTGAAGCAGGCCGTGCTGACAAGGGCGTCCATCGGGAGCCCCCTGCCTGCCAGCGACCCCCCTGGAGCCGGCAGAACCGTCCCCCCCACCGACACCGGAAAGCTGGGCAGCATCTGCAGAATGGGGTCAGCAACAGAAGCAAGCAGACCAACATGGGAAGCCTGTTCCCTTCATAAACACAAATTATATAAATCACACAACACTACTGAAAGAAAAAAAGGCAAAGATTTGGTTGAAGCTGCAAGAAATTATACCAGACAACAACAAAAACCAGATCAACCCATAAATTCTCATCTTCTTACAGCCCTTGCCTGCTGTGATGGTTTTTATACGGCTGTCTCCCAAAGCCTCCCACACTCACAGGTGGGGCTTTGGGGGTGATTGGAGCGGGGGGTGTGATACTACTCAGTGGATTTTCTCACAGATGAATTCACAGCTCAGTGGGACATGGGGAGGTAAAGTGTGGTCAGAGGAAGTGACCACTGAGATGTGGCCTGGCGGGGTCTGTCTCCCCCCCTCCTCCTTGAACCCTGCCTCTTGTCTTTCTTGCCTTGAATAACTGTCCTCTGCCATACCCCTTGATCATGCCATCCTGCCTTGGAGTCAACCAACCACAGACTGAAACCTCTACCAACTGTGAGCCAACCTCAACCATTGATACATTGAATTGTAGGTGTTGGGTACTGTGTCTCAGTAATGAGAAAGTAACTGAGGCAGTTGTGACTAGCCTTATGTAGAGGACCCTCATGAAAACCTCAGCATTCAGTGAAGATGGAAGTAAGTACTGATGATACGTTTGTCATCTATATGCCGCTGTACCACAATACCTGAGGTACTTGTTTTATCTGTAGAGAAGGTTTATTTGGCCTCATGTTTTAGAGGTTCCACTCTATGATTGTGCAAACTCACTGCTTTCATGTGCTGTGAGACAGTGCTTCACGGTGGGAGCACATGCAAGGTAAGACCATTTATACCACAAACCGTGAGAGTAAAGAGAGAGGAAGGGATGCGGGTCCCACAGTCCCTTCAAGGGCACGCCCTAAAGGTCTAAGGACTTTCCATCAGTCCTCCAAAGGGTTCCACCATCTCTCAGTAGTGACACACTGGGACCAAGATTCCATAGTCATATCTTCAATTACTTGAATGCCCCTTGCCATGGGAGGTCTTCTCTTGTACTTACTTATCCACTCCTGGATAAATAAAGGAAGTTGCATGGGTGAGTTCTTCAAGAAGAGGAGAGATTTAGAAGAACTGGGACTGCATGAAAATGAATACCAGTGAAATACTAACATACCAACAGAAGAAATGTGGATCCAATTATGTCCACTGATTTGAGGATCAGTTATAACTGGCATAATAAGATTATGACAAGTACATTATGCACTACTTAAAATAAGCACAATAAGTGTTCCAGTCTGATAAATACTCCCTAAGTATTTTCTGAGTCCAACAATTTCTGGAACTGTGGAGTCCACTGAAATCATACTTCATGGATCAGAGACTGAGGTGTGATAGCAGTGAGGTAAAAAAGATAGTATGTTCTCTCTTTAGAGGCCTCCTTAAAATTCTCTATGGAATATATAAATGGTAGGTTCTCCACAGTAAGATCATCAAGGACTTGCATATAACTTCCTAAAGAAAGTTGGGAGGTAGATTTAACATTGTAGCTAAAAGAAATCATCCAGCCGCCAGAGAGGCACAGCAGTAGGAGGTATTAATTAGCCTGTGTCCAGATAATCCACTCGAGAAAGGAAGAAAACACACTCAAAGCTCCCTTCTAAACACAGAAATAAGAATTTGATACTAATCCAAAATGTATCCACAGAAGAGAAGAAAACGCACAAGTACGGGGGCTGACAAAGGCGGCTCAGCCACAGTCTCCCATCGTCACTGCGACCTGTGCTGAGTGTGATCCATTGTTTAATCACAAAATTATCCTTAGACAGAGATGTTGCTGTCTCCATATTTAGAGGTGAGAAAACCAAGGCACAGAGTTGAATTCTCTTTTCTATCATTCAATTAGGTAATTGCTAGATCCTGAAACTGAACACAAATTATCCTAATTTTCAAAAATAACTCACTTTCCATACTACGTTTTGATAAAAGCAAAGCCAAAAGCAGAACAGGTTTATTTTCGCCATCTTTTGAACAACACCTGATGCTGTCCTTAAACAAAGGACTCCTGCGAAATGGAGGCCAGGGAGCGCAGGTTTCCTCCACTGGCCCTGGAGCTCAGGGCTTCCCCTGTCTGAGTGTTTTACACAGTCATTCCAGTGAGTGCTTATTTAGACAACACGCAGTCATGAAATCAAGTGTTAGCAGCCAGAGCTGCTGGCCTCCTGTTCCTGCCATCGCGACGGCGGTGTCAGGGAGACAGCGGGGGGGAGTGACGGCCAGGGTCTCCATCATCGTATTAGCTGCCAGCAGGAGAGCTGTGCCCGTGACGGCTGACTGACAACTCGGCTGCTGGCAGGCTAATAAACTCAGTTGCACGTCCTGGTATGACAATGGATGGTTTTATTTTCTTGGTATGTTTTCTACATATATTTACTTATTTCAATATGTTTATGGATATACAGAGATCTGTGCCAACTGAAGAATGACTTATAAACTGGTTTGAGAGTTAATAAGGATTTGATGTGGGAATATATAAGACATATGCTTTGAATAAAAAACTGGATCCTCAGAACTTTTGTCAAATTAAAAAAGGGCAGTTTCTCGACATAGTGGTTGTCATGGTTTAGAGCAGGAATGCCCTGCAAAGACTTAGTGTGTCAGAGGTTGGGAGGTGCTTGGATCATGGGAGTGCTACGTTCATCAGAGATTGACCCACAGAAGTCACAGTCAGAGGTGGTCACTGGGGGTGTGAGCTCCATTTCACGCTCTTTCCTTCTCGCTTGGCATCAGGCTACCACGATCTGAGTATGGCCTTTCACCGTACAGTTTCTGACCTGGCACCTCCTGATCAGAGGTTGAACCTTCAAAAACAGGGAGCCAAGATATACCTTTGCACTTTTATGCTGTGTCAGATACGGTGGCTCAGCCATGAGGAAAGTGACCAAGACGGTGGCTAAGCAGAAACCATAATAAATGCCACAGAATATCATGAAGATTATGGTCTGTAACCTTCCCTCAGTAGAGAGACTCATTACTACACTCTGAGGAAGTGTCCAGTTGCAAAGTGAAATTTCATCCTCTTGACATTTATTGTGTACAGATTTAGTGTTAGGTGTTGGGGACACATGGAAAACAGACACAGCGCCTGACTTCATAGAGTCAAAGAAAAGCAGGACAGTTAATAATCACTAATTCACGCAGATGTAACATGGACTATAGGGTGGATCCAAAAAGAAATGACCTGGAAGACAAGTCATCAAGAACAGTACAGGCAAAAATACTACAAGGAGAAGAGAAGGAAGTGATAGAGGGAACCCAACCCAGCTGAGTGAATAATCGACCAGGACAGATGTAATACGCTGCTACAGTTGGGCTCCAATGTGGGATCAAACCATGAAGGGCCTTACTTACTGAGGTGAAATACCAAAACTTTTGTTCACTGAGACAGTAGAAGGCCACTAGAGGCATCTGGGTAGCATTATAATCCAAGTTGCATTTGTGGAATAAGTAGCACAAACTAAATTTTTAAATTAGCACTGGAATTTTACTATCAACAATGGATGTTGGCTAGGCCATCTCCCAGCTAAAGAATATTGGAAGGAGCAACAGTATTCTAGTTATGCCCTACTAGATTCTTGACACTGAATGTCCTTGGGCTTTCAATCTTGAACTGCTTAGAATTGCATATTTTCCCCCTGTATATTAGAGAAAAGAATGCCTACCTCTTTCCTCACCAAGGTTGTAGGGGGAACAAAATGATGTAGATATATGAGAAGGAACCTGTAAGGAAGGGTTATGATCATACCTGTCAAAGAGATTTCACACCCATTGATTCATGAACTTATCCTGATAGCAATAAGGGGCGGATTCTATTATTTTTCCCTTGACTACAGCACAAGTGAATCTGAAATTGTTGGAATAACTTCTCACAGGTCATGGCATTATTGTGTAACAGCATTTTAATGGTTGATGAAATATTTTCTGAATTTAATCACAGAACTGTACAATCAAATCTCAGAACTGCATGATTAAAACTGAATACACTGGGAATTTGTTTACTTTCTAACAATTTAGTCAGTAAAGTCAGCCACAGTTAAATAAGTTAAAATAAAAATTTTGAACCATATTGAGCAAACATACATGTTCTTATTGTGTATTACTTTTATGAGTCTTTAAGCAAACCCCTTCCAGATGAAGACCTAAGTGATTCAATTCTGGTGATTTCTTCAAGGACAAAATACAAGAGCTCTGAACACCTGTGATCCTCAAAATATACTGCTTATATTTTAACCTGATCTACTTTTGAAGGTCAGTTGAGGTAACAGCATGAACACTCAGTGTTTTCTAAACATTAGGCAAGAGGTGGGCTATCTGATTTATGCAGATGCTATTCTGGGATAGAACATTGCAAAACATTTAAGGAATAGGAACTATATGGTGTGATCACAGCACACCAGAGTGAGTCAACACACTCCTCTGGAGTCATCTGGCATGAGCAAATCAGAATACTCCTGCTGAGATGCAGTGTGCAGGCTACGCACAACCAACCTTTGTTTGTGAGGAGCCACTAGCTACAAAAAGTGGACAATATGCCTAAGCTCACTTGTGGCAGAGAAGATCTGAATTGCACCACCACAGTCACAACCTGGAGTTCTTTCTGTATCATTGTGTTTATCAGGATTTCCTCTGATGGCAATCCAATGCCAATCCCTCATTTCTGTAACCTAAAGTGAAAAGTGTCACTACTGCAACACCATGTGGTAACATAGGAGGGCACATCAGATATCCTTCATGGAACACATTCATAAACTTATGTAAAAGTAGCATAGATACATAATAAATATGATTTAACATGGAAGTGCCAAGTCCTAATTATTTTACTATGTTTTATCTATGCATCCTTGTTATTAGCCCTCCTAGTCACTCTGTAAACAACTGAGGCTGAAAGAAGTCAAGCAACTTGTCTAATATTGAACGCTGTCCATCAATATATTCTGTCAAAGTTCAAATCAGAGCCACAGAAGAAAAATGAGCAAGCATATATCTAACTAAATATGTATCTATATTCGACATTATTTCTTACTCAAATGACAAACTAGAAATTTGCATTTCACTGGCAATTAGTCTTTTGTTGATTGAAATACATCAGAAATAAGTGGTCATTGTTCTTACTCAATGTTCAAAGTAAATATCAATGATTCTCCAAAGGAAAACAGCACCAACAATTAAATTATCTTCAGTTAATTATCTTTTCTCATATTTTGGAATCTTTTGTTACTTCCACCAGTTTGGAATAAAGCCAAAATTTCTGATTACTTTTCTTGAGCTTTGCCAATCCAATGTAATTACTTGAAGTTAACTTTAGCTTCATTAAAAAAAGGGTAGGATAAGACAGAGATATAGAGAAAGCAGAAGAAAAGATAAGATAAAACAAATTACCAAGTAAGAGATTACGATGGGAAACTTACATGATGGAAATGTATTCAAAATGAGGAATATTGATTCAAAGGTGAATAAACACACTTCCGTCTCTCTGCCAAGAAATCTGTGCATGTGTTTTGTTTTTAAATCCTGCAGTTCCATCAAATATTTAAGAGTACTCTTCCTTCCACTTAGCGATGTTACAGTGTGAAGAGGAAGTGTTTTCAAACCATCTAGAACTGAGTTCCAATCCCACTTCCACCATTTGTGTGGCTTTAAGCAGTTTGGCCATAAAAAAATGGCTAGAGTCATTGATCTCCTACTATGATAAAATAAGTGCTGTGTGAACACAGTCAAGGAAATGAAGGCGAGCAGTGCCCACTGCAAGTCTGAACTCACTTCCTGCAGGAGTTGACAGAGGGCACTGAGATAAAGAACATGAGAGGTCTTTCTGTCACAAGATACGCATATGTGAAGGTGACTCAGTTCCTTGAAGAGCCACGAGCATCTAATTGGTCAAACTTACCAACAAAAGACGGCCTTAAAAACCGTGAGGGCTGCAGCTGCCCTTTCTGATCCACAGTTTTGCTTTCAGATGTTTCATTTACTCAGGATAAACAGCACTCCAAAAATATTAAATGGAGAATTTTAGAAATAAATAACTCATAAACTTTACAGAATTGTTGCAGCAGATTGATAGAACTACACTGTTTTATTATTAGTTATTGTAACACTTTTTAATTGTGTCTAATTCGTAACTGAAATGTCATCATACTCATGCATGTTACAGGACAAATCTTAGCACTGGTGCTGGAGCTGGCGCTCTCCATGGTCCTGGATTTCTTGTACCGTAGCCTGCAGATAGGGGGAACCACTACCTATGAAACACTAAATTCAGCGCTGGTACTTTCAGTGGGTTCAGCAAATGTCAGCCCCTTTCCTCACCCATTCTCGATGTTCACTTTGATCTCAGATCCTTTCTTTGATGCTTTTACCTTAAAAACACCCTTCTGAGACTTCTCTGCCTCCTCAGGTCTGGCCTTTCCATGCAGAACGGTTTACTCCTCTAAGAAGCCACTTGCATTCACTCCATCCTGCTCTAATCACTCTCTTCATAAAATACTAACCTTTTTACACTCAGTCCTGTGCCCTTCTTACACCGTGACTTGCAGTACCTGTTTGTTATGGATTCCATGATGTCCATTTTTTTCTTTCCTGGAGGATAGGGCAGTCATCTCATGGCAGGTAAAACTTTGTACCACCTGGATCCTGACAGCACCCTGAGCTACCCTCAGTTGACAAATTAATTGGGAACAGCATGTATTCTAATGGTGCATTCTAATATTACCACCAACATAGGCACGGGTGGTAATATTAAAGAGAAAATTGGTTTTTCTCTTTGCTTTTTCCTTGCCATATTGTGCTTTACTTCAGCCTTTGTTCTGAACATCCATCCATGCAGTCAACAATTGCCCACCACTTTGAAGAAAAAGTAGTCTGGAAGATACTAGCTAGGCATCTCTATGAAGACTCTATTCCTGAAATGCTGCCTCCTTATCTCCTAGATACCACTTTCCCACTGATTCTAATCTTCCCCCTTGGACCTCATCCCAGAATTTTCCAGCTACTAGGGACACCTTTCCAGGAAAACACTGAATCAAAGATGCCATACATCTATTCTCCTCTTTTAGGCATCCTTTATCCATTCAAATAGCAGCTAACATGGAGCCAGTCCTTTCCATGTGACAGACACTTGTGCTAAACAATTTACAGAGATGACTTCATTTAATACTGTTAATGTTTCACGAGGCAATCGCTGTCTTTAGCCACACAGCACAGGTGAGGATGTTAAAGCACATCAGACTCACATTCCTGGCCTGTACTGCTCATCTGCTAAGTTTTTGGATCTGAATTTGATACTAGAGTGTCGCACCGAGCCAGATCTGGAGACTCAGTCACTGCATTCTTCATCCACGAACTCTTCCAAGTTAAAAAGCTGAAAGTCATACTTCTCACTACTTTGTTCAACTTGCCTCCAAGTCTGTTTGATCCAATTTTAGATGTGCCTTTCACACCAGGTCTTTCTTTCTAGGTTGTTCTGACTCTCATTATTTGCTGCCTACACAGTTGCAAATAGAACGCAGTAGAGTATCTCTCCCGAGCACCCACATCCTCCAACTCAAGTGCATGTTCTACACACACATCACGGTTTTCAAAAAGTCACTGATACCAAAGCAAACAACAGCACAATATATATGAGCAAGTCAGTACTAAATGTTAGAGTAAAACCAATACACTCCTAACAGAAAAACGAGCTCCTCGTGAGGTCACCTGTGTCCACTTTGCCTGCACCGCTTGCCAGGATCTCTTCCCTTTTCCTCCCAGAGTCTAGAGACACCAAGAGTCACAGGGCCTCTCTCGGCTGTGAAGTTCTTCATGCTGCTCTGCCTTAGCGCACACTCTGCACTCTGCTTGGAGCTGTTCTCCTTGCTCTTCTTCCTTCTCGCCCTTCAAGTCTCTGTTCAAATGTCATTCTGAAAAATTCCTCACCTTCTCTGGAAAGTTAACTTAGGTGCCCATGCATGTGACAAAACCAGATGCCCTCTCTGTGTTGGGGATGAGAAAGGAGGCTGGAAAACCAGGGGCAAGTGAGATGTTATCCTGTCCTTATGGTGTTCCCACCTAAGGGTCCATTGAATTGTCTGTCTCTACTTAATTGTCCATTTCTTCAATTACATGGGGTATGTTCTACATATTACTAATGGCTAATTTATAATTAGTACAAATATAAATAAGACATTGTTCTTTCACTATAAGAGTTTATAGTCTCGGTAGAATTGGTAAGAATAAAAATAATGGTGACATTTTAGGCTGTGGTTAATGTCTCAACACAAAGCATATGTGAATTCAACAATCACTTCACTTACTTTTTTTCCTTCCCCCTCTTTTTTCACACATTTCCTTCCTCTTTGTGTCTAGCTACAGGTAAGAACAATCTGCTGATGGCATTCACAGTTAAGAGCAGAGACTAATTTTCTTTACAATTTGATAGAAAACTCATAAAATATAATTAAAATGTGAATCAATCTGAGATAAAAGATATGAGAGATTTTTAAATGAATCTTTACTACTAGAATACTCGACCCTCTCTCAATGTTCACTCTGACCAGCCAAATATAATACAGAAAGAGGACCAGTTATCTAGTTAAACTGGCAAAATGCTATTGCTCTGGGTGACTACTGTAGAGCCTGACAGACAACTTGATATGCTTCCAATCAATACCTCGCTGTTGACTGGTGAAAGGGAGAACCGCCATATCAGTCAGGGAGAGAAAGAAATCTGACTTTCTCTTGGAAAGCTGAAAAATAAGCTGAAACCCATTGTTAGGATGTCAGAGCTACACTGTGAAAAGAGATTAGGGAAAACCGAGACACAGCGAAGGGATCTGAGCAGGGCTCCTGAGAACGTCCCCAAGTTGAGAAGACCAAGGACAGTCTCATTCGACAAAATGTACAGAGGATGATAAGCAAGTGCTTAGACCACTTAGCGCGACTGTTCAGAGTGAGGGTAATCACTAACGGCATAGCTATTGGTAGCAGATGTGATTTCAAAAGGTATTTCAGGAAAAACTGTGGAAATAATTGTATTCCTGCTATACGAGTCATCTAAAAAACTTTCCTTATCTGGAACTCACTGTGAAAGTCAATGATAATTTCTAATTCAGTATGCAAATGTTATAGTAAAAAACATATTAAATAGTTTTATAAACTAAACAACACCGGAAAACAAGGTATAATAATATCTCCAAAAATAGTGATCATTTTATACATTCTAACAAGTAAATACAACTCAAGACTCTTAAACTTACTTAAGATTTTGATCCAATAATGCTATTTTTGAAGTGAGGTCCTATAAATAATGAAACTTACGGGGGTATTTAAGCACAAATATTCTTACTCGAATGTTGGTTGCAATGATAAACACGTGGGAAGGATGAGGATTCACAGCTTCCCTACTCCCCACTCAAATAAAGATAATAATGATTGGATATATAAACAACAAAAAGTTTTTAGCCTATGTCTTATGTCATTATTAAAGTAGTATTTATACGTGTTGCTACAGGATGAGAAAAGTTTTTGTTTTAATCAAAAGTGGGCTCCAATTTTATCCAGAGGAAACTGCTTTACCCTGGGTGGGTTTCAGAAATGAAATGAACAGAATTATTAGTGTTCCTTTTTTGAGACAGGAAACCGTCTTTATCATCTCCAAATAACATACACACTTCTGCCTTTACACATTTTCCCTTGACGGTCCCCCTTCTTTGAATGTGCATCCTTTTGCTTGTATCTCTTCTGGTCTCAGCTGTCCTTCAAGTCACATCTCATTCTACTCTATTCTATATGCTTTGGTGTTGAGAGAACAAAAACTTTCTCATCTTGGTCTTCTAGAACTGCGTTTCAGTTATACTACTACAATATTTTACTGTCTTTTGTATTATGAAGATTCACCAAGTTCAGATGATCGCAAATGTATTACTTGTTTAAGAGAAGAAAGAAGATGTGAGGATTATGCATGTCTCATCTGCAGCCAAATATCCTTAGCTCAAGTCATAGTTTCAGCATTTACAAACTGGGTAACACAGAAAGTTCTGTAACCTTTCTGGACCTCAAAGTCCTCACCTGTAAAGTGGAAATAACAATACAGCACGCTATTGTATGCTGCAATGATATCTCTATCTATCCATCCATCTATCTATCTGTCTACCTATATCTATCTTCTATCTACAAAGATTCCACAATCAAAACTTACTCTTCACAATATTAATCTAGAGCCTTAATAAGACAGACATAATGTACCATGCCCAAGATATCCCCCAAATGGAAATTTGGTTTCAATTATACAACCCTCTAAATGCACGTACATAACCAATAACCACCATATCAATTTCTGTTGATCTTTTGGTGCTGAACGCAAGCTGAGAGCCAAAGTTGGGTCTAAAATATAAAAATTATTTAACCTTAGTTATTCATTTGGATTATGATATAAAATTTAAAAGGCAAAATCCCTAACTTTAGCAGCTTATGCATAGGGTATAATACTATCCAATGCCACTTTATAAGTGATGGACTTAAACTGTCACAAATTGGATAAGCGTTGCCCCCCTACTCCTGGTCTCCTTCCGAAGAGGTGGCTTTGAGCAACATATGTTTTGAAATGTCATCTCTTGCATATGCAAGTCTTTCTTGCCTCTTCAGATAAAGAGGTAAGAAAATCTAGATGGAATGAAACTGCCTTTATGTTCAACACCAACCCACTGTGTCTAAGGGATCTGGGTGCTCCCGTCTGGCCATTGCTTAGAAAATTCATCGCTGTCCTACACCTGAGCCAGACTATTCTCATCCATAAACACTAGACAGAGAGAGGCTAAGCCTAGGAGTCTACAAACAACTCTATCATGCTGCTTTGGTAGAAATAACCAACCATGTGAAAAAAAAAATCCTGAAATTTAAAAACCAGGAAAACACTCAAGAAATTATTGCTTTTAATATTTTTTTGAGACGAGATGTTGCTATGTAGCCCAGCCTGGCCTTGAACTGACAGCAATCCTCCTGCCACAGCTTCCCAAGTGCTGACATTACAGGTGTGGGCCACCTCTCTCAACATCATTTTTTAATATCATTAAAAAGACTTGGTACTTATTTTTCTGACTGTGAATGGCTGCTTCAATAAATCATGACCCCAAACACCAAGAATTCTACCACTCTACAACAGCAAGATTGCAAGGTCTTTCACTTTTCTTTTAACCTGGTGATCCTTGGTGTCACCTCTCTGAGCGACTCCCTCCACTGATGGCTCATGTGTGGGGCACATGCTAGCGGAAGGCATGAAAGCATCTAAGTTTACAAAGTGACTCAGAACAACAGTCCCCATCCAAATGGTGGTGGTGGTGGGGGGATTAGTTAAAGGGAAGACAGGGTCTGGAATTGCACAAACACCCAAGGTATGCCTGCCGAACATCACTGACACTCGAGCACAACCTATTTGTTCTGGCCTGGTGCCCAGAGTGGAAGACGGACTTACAGTGAAAGAACTGAGCAATTTCACAGAAAGGGGAATGGGAAGGTGTTGAATGACATTTAAAAGACTTTATATGTTAAATTTCTTGTCCACCAACCTTGACAATATTCCTTTAACAATCAGCATCTCACTCTCATTGATTTTCAAAATTACATTTCTCTTAATAGAAATCTTCTATTTTTAGCTGGATGGATGGAGTAAATTAAAGAAAAACAGCGTCTGTGAAGATAAACTGCTAAAAAAAAAAAAATCACTAACTTACTTTTGGAGAAAGTGAGCAGAAAAAGCCCGCAACATCACAGGAAAATTGTAATACAATTGAGTCGAAATTTAGGCTGCTTTCACCTAAATCTCTACCAGAGTCTTTTTGTCTCACTACTAACTGTTCTTTTCAGTACTTCTGGGCTTCTCACAAAAACACTGACATAATCTAAACAATCCTTTGTATGTACCACAATATTTCAGTACAAGTACATTATTCTTGGCTATTTGAAGATAATATTTCTGGCAAGAGATTTAAAATATATAGAGTGGCATTTGTTGGGAATTTTAGTAATTTTACCCTTAGATCAGTCCATGAGAATTCATGAGTTTTCCTCATATGATCTTTCAAGGAAAAAAAAAATCAGATCTGAAGAGAAAAAAATATGTACCTATTCAAGCATAAAAAATAATATTTAAACTCCATCTCTCTCATTCCAATTTTCTCTTTGTTGTTTCAAACTTTTTAATTGATTTTTTTTTGGCACTGGGACTTGAACTCAGTGCCTCACACTTGACAACTAAGCACTGTAAAGCTAAGCTATGTCCTCGGTTAATTGAAAAATTTTAAATAAAATAGTTTGTCATATAACCAGACAATGTTTTGTTTTGTTTTCTGCAGGCAACTAACATCAGTAACAACACCTCACTCTGTGTAATATGTCTTCTCTGATTAGATTAAACTCATATGAGCATCATTGGAAAATGCTATATTTCAAGGCATAGCAGAGGCCATAAATGGCCAACAGGTCTTCAGATAAAGAACATCAACTTTTTCATTCTTGAACAGAATCTGATTCCAGCTCAACCAGCCTCTACTGTTCCCCTTCTGCATTCCTGAGTATAAGCTGGCACCCGGGAAACTGAGAAAACCTCGTCTGATTGGCCAGCGAGGGGCTAGTCTTACTTTGGCCCTCAGAATTTCTCTGGGCCTTGACTCAGCTTTTATAACTTTCTGGAAAATTCTTTTTGTTGGAGACCCCTACCAAGCAGCTCTGAGCAGGATTTAAAACTTACTAAGTGGCTTTCTGTTTATCTGTGAGTCTGTCCTAGGCCTAGGCCCCTTGCCTGGCAATGGGAGTTGATTCATAGTAAATGAATCTCTATGAATCACTGGTCCTGACCGAGGCCTGTAGTGGCCAATGTGGTCAGAGATACCTCAGAGGGCAAGGTAAAGATGGTTGCAGCTGAGGACATCTTGGCTCCATAATTAATTATGTTAATAGAGACTGCCCTGCAGGCATCTTACTCTGGAGGCATCACAGTCCCATCACAAAGGCCATCTTGGAGATAAAATAGTTCTCCTTTTCTGGCATTCTTTCCTACTTGGAGATGTCCTTGAAGTGACTCCCAAGTCCTGCCCAATTCTGGCACCAACCTCAGCACCTCCCTCAGTATCCCCTCTCTTTGTCTATTTGAAAATATACCTGGGTGGTCCAGAGAAGCCCTTTGTCTTAGCCCTCATGATAGCTGCAGAGTCAAGAACTCTGCAGGGGCTTTGATCCTCCTGCAGCCCTAAAGTCATAAAAACTTGTCTCATTTATTTAAGCCTTCGCCATACACTCGTTTGGAAGATTGTGGATCTAGGCCGGGTCCCCCATACCTTATTCCCATCCTCCTCTTTCTAAGCCAATTTCAAGTCTGATGTTATTTGTGAAATCTCCCGTGCTTGCCGGCCACACCTGCTGTTACGTCTTTCTCAATGGCTCAGGGAGCCAATGCCTCTGGCCTCTGCTTCTCTACGTAGCAGCCCCTGTACTTCACCACGTGCTTTGCTCCAGTGAGCTCAATTAGGCGATGAAGTCATGGGCCTCAGGGCTCGAATTTTTCAGGTATTCTTTACTCCTTACTTTCATACACTCAAGCCTGCCTCACTCCCTCCTTTCTCACAACTCTGCAGATCAGTCCCCTCCACGCAGACTGAAACTCCCTGCAGAAGACCCTTATCTTTTACTCCTCCATTCACTGCTCTGATCTCAGTATACTTCATCTTTTTGTTTCCTTCAGCGTCTCCGCTGCCTGCTCAGCCCAAGTCTTGCATCGAAACAGGCAGCTATCAGAATCTACCACCACTCGCAGGTTCTGCTCTTCCCCATTCCATAGTAAGACTGCACCTGTGCCCTGCTGGGTGAACCCTTGTGACTTTTCTGGACACTGGATCGTGGGCAGAAGTAATGTTTGCCACCGTTAAGTAGAAGCTCTTAGAAGTTAGCACACACTTCCCTGGGTGTTCTCCCTGACATGCCACGAGTGCAAGGGATGGGACCTCTGCCATCAGGAGTGCAGTGTGGACCTGCTACGCCATGTGATGGGACCTCTGCCATCAGGAGTGCAGTGTGGACCTGCTACGCCATGTGATGGGACCTCTGCCATCAGGAGTGCAGTGTGGACCTGCTATGCCATGTGATGGGTGTGTGGCATAGCTATGTCACAGCTACTTGTCACTTAAACCACTGAGATCCTCTTTATTTCAGAAGCAGAACTTAACCCCAGCAAGACAAGGTAACTGACTTCATGGCTCCCCACTGCGTACCCATGACATGATTTTACTTCTGGCTCAACGTGTACCCAAATGCACTGACATTATCTCATCTCCTGCTTGTCTTGCAGCTGTGCATGAACTCCACAGGTGTGCGGTTTGCCCACACGTCCTTTCTGCCTACCATAGTGCTTGGCATATCATTTCCCTTCGAAAACCACACCACAAATGAACGAAAACAAGGAGTGCGTCTTGATATTAGCACTGGCATTCCTGGAGTTCTGCCCCACCCACTGTGGTACCCATGAGTCCACTCACAGTTGTGACAGGTGGCACCGGTGTAACCTGTGTCACTGCAGTTGCAGTAGAAGGTCGTCCAGGACTGGGAGCAGCTTCCTTCATGTTCACAATAGTTTGGCAAACACCTAATCGGAGATAAGGCAAAGCAAAGTAAACCAGATCAGTTGAAATAAAGAGAAGGGCAAAGGTATCTTATAGCCAATTGTATGAACTAGTAGTAGAAATTGATTTACTGTATTTCTATGCCTAGATCAGACTTGTGCAACATGAAAATGATGCTATGGTTCAACCACAAGTGGTGGGCTGCCCTGGCGCCACCAAGTGATGCAGGCCTCAAAGCCGAACTAGGCACCCGTGATAAGGAGTGAAGCCCTGTGGCAAATGCATGGGGAAACAAAAGTTAAAAGGGTGTGGTCAGAATCCACAGGTCATAGAAATATATACAGGTCATAATTTTATATTTTCGAAACCAATTGACTATTTAATGGAAAGGGGGAAAAGGCAAATAATGAAGCTACTTGCTATGTGCTTCTTTCTGGGAAACAAGGAGGAAATTAATCAACCACTTAATCTGAAATTTGAAAAGTTGATGGGGCCTCTCTCTCCATGGAAGGGAGCGCTCCCATTTGTTTAAAGTGCTGCTGGCAGGGACAGTACAGGCTTGTGATTCCAGCTGCCTGAGAGGCTCAGGGGGACCCCAATGTCCAGGCTAGTTGGGGCAATTTAAGGAGACAAAGTCACAGGATAAGATATGACAGGTGCTAGTAATGTGGTAGAAAACTTGTCTCGCATGCACAAGACCCTGGGCTCAGTCTTCAGTACAAAAACAAAGCAAACAAACAACAACAACAGCAAAAAAACCAATGCCAATGCCATCCTTAAAAGATGGCCTTTATAATGTGGCTATTTCAGAAACTATTTTCACCAAATATTTTAAAATTCTTTGAACATTTGTGTAATTTGAGCCAGCAATCATTCTTAGATGGTGCTATTTTAAGGATTCTATTCAAAATATGACAACTACATGCACTAATTACTGGTAAGTGCCCAACATTAGAATATTACATAGAAAATTTATTATTACAAAATTAATGACCTATAATAAAACTGGTATGTATACTGTGCATAAACATCATGATAAAAGATTGGGACAGGATTAAGTGAAAATTCAAGATATGACCACAAAATAGAAAACAAGAACTGAATAAATTTCAAAAGGCTGAGATAGAGATATAGTAGAGGTTCCTTGGGTTACTGGTAAATAAGGAAAAGTTCATCTCATCTATGTGAATCACAGACTTTGTAGCCATGCATGTCAGCTCAAACCCAGCTCAGCATCTCCCTGCATGGTAATTTGCACCCTGCAACACCTAAGTTGACATCGTTACAGTAATTCCCCTAACAAGAAACCTGGCAAGTTCTCAACAACTACAATGAATAAAATTAAGGTAAAGGCGATGACAAACCTAGAACTTTTGAAAGCAATTTTTACATTGAGTCTGATAGTGCAAAGGAAAAATATTCACAAATTTAAATAGGTAGAGAGTGCAAATAATGAAGTTACAAAAGTGGTAAAACACAATAAATAGGTTCATTGTGGAGTTACTGAGAATCTGAGGCCAGCAAAACTAAAATGATTTACTCTAAGCATCCTCCATAGGTAGGAAACCCTCGAGCAATGATTGCTTCAAATTCCAGATAGTAATATTCCTGCATATGTTCAGACTTATTACCAGAAATTTTCTGCTCAGCACAGCAAACATGGAATTGTGCTGAGAGGCTTTTATTTAGAGAAAGCATGTTGATAGCTTCATGGTGCCTAACTGCGGTTTAAACAACAGGGGGATACAAAAGGACCTAAGAACTTCGCTACAGGATGCGCTCACCAAAACCAAGCAAGCAAGCAAGAGAAGGAAAAGTGGTCTTCTCTTTTCTCCAAATCTCACATCTCTTGTTGATTGCCATCAACTCTCCTCAGGGTTTTGGTCGGGGGAAAAGGAAGCAGGCTTGTCACTAGTGTGGTCTGGAGTCCTTGTCCCCCACTAACTCTGTGCTGTAGGGGAAACTACAGCTTGGACCATCAGGGTGCTTCTCGGTGAAATTCAGCTAAGGTGCTCTCCCTCTGGACATGCTCTGCAGAATCTTCTGGAGCTAGCGTAGTTCTAACTGTCCATCTGCACCCATTTCATCTGCATCTTGGCAGTACCTCGAGTCTCATTACCATGTACTCAGCAGTTTACCTTTCCCCTGATTTCATTGCCTGTACGGCTGCCAAATTCTTCTGCAACCTTTGTATACTACCTTTCATCCCATCCTATCTCTCCAAACACACACAAGAATTCCATAATTAGCAAATAATTGCCACTGTCCCCTCTGGCTACAAAAAGTTTATTGCTTTAAGAATAGAAAGCTAAACAAAAGAAGAAAGATGTTGTCTTGTAGTTCTTTGAAATTTGGCTCCAGGAAAATTCAGGTTAGTATCTTTCTGTTGGCTGATATTAGAAAGTAAAAAAAAATCAGAAGTTTTCGTTGGCCATATTTTTGGCCACGAGGAAAACCTAAGTTCTCACAGAGACATGAGTACAACTGCTGCTTCGCAGCTCACGGGAGCCAAGGTGGAATGGAGAATCCTGACAGTCTTTGCATGCTCCGTCTCTGCTGCAGTCAAGATCTGGTTGCAGACCTACATCTCCTGAGGCTGGCTGCTTTCACCTTTAATGGATTCTATGAAACAAACCCAGATTTTTCCAGAAAAATCCTCATTTCACTCAATCTGGCTAAAGTCATGACTCTGCTACATTTGACTAATAAAAGTTTAACTTTTTGTAAGACAGCATCTTATCAGTATAAAAGAAATGAAAGCATACTTTTTTCTTATAGTACACACAATAAAATACCTTAAAACACAAAACTGCCAAGGCTATGTGCGCAAGCACAGGAGGAAGGATCTAGGAGGAAGCCATCAGAAAGGCCAGGCACCTTGAGCATATATTAAACAAGCGTCAGGCAGACTTTATATCACAGAGTCAATAGACTCAAGCTACCACTGAAAGCCTAACCTAAAATTTCATTTGTTTGTGGCCACTGAAAGATCCAATGGTATACTTTCGGAAGGGGAAAGGAATACATGGGTAAGGGGAAATCTAATACTCTAGAATGGGAAAGGACTAAATAAGTGCTGGCAAGATTGCCTGGAGCTTGATTCATTCTGGCTCAAGGCACACCACGATTAGAAAAACTCATCTGTACAATTGACGTTCAAAATAAAAGATGCATAAGCCCAATTTAAACAGGGAAGTTTTACAAGTATAACTTCCAGATACTTATATCAGTTCATTTTAACTATTTCTGTTTGTTTCTTTGTTCTCTTTATGTGGCACAAACTGTGCACTTAAACGCGAATCCACAGAGGCAAATGCGTAGGTCTGCTAAAGGGAAAGCAAGCACTGAACAGGAGCACGGTCGCCATCTGAGCACATAAGGCCTTTAATTCCCATTGCCAGGCGGTTCCCACTCTGAGCACCCATGCTCTCCCCCCCAGTGGTGCTGGCTCTGGAGAGATGTGGCTTCCTTTAGTGCACAGTGCTGTCCGTGAACGTGGCAGCCTTCTTCAGGCACCCCAAGAGCCCAGAGAAGTCAACACGGGGATCTGCTCAGCAAGGACTCGGGGAACGTGGCAGACACACTGCCCGCTGTTTCACCTCTGTGTAAAAGCAACGTACATGGCCTTGTGGAAGATGACAAGAAGGGCTGGAAAAAAAGGCAGTAACGGAAGGAGAAAAACTAACGATGTCACAAGGAGAGAAGTTACTCTTCCGTGCGTATTTACAATTTTCCTTCTCATTCAGACTTCTTCCAAAGGAAAAGGATCATTATTACGCGGCATTGTAGACAAACCAGGTAATAGAAGAAGTGCGGAGATTTATGCAGATACAGAGGAGACAAACAATATACTGTTTCAAAGATAGCAAGGGATTATTATAGATTGCTCCACTTGGAAAACCATAAGCAGGAACTTCTGAGAACTGAAACCAGAGCCTAGCTTCAAGCATTCTCAGAAGCCTCTTGAAGCAGAGCAGATCACTTTTCCACTGGCGTTAGGAAGAACTGAAGGATGCCACATCTTCCCAGAGAAGGATCAGGGTACTTACTTTTCTGTAACCTAGCTTTAACTAGCACTGAGCATAAGCTCCGGCTGGAGTGGGTGAGGCTTGGGGAAGGTGTTATGAAAGCAGTGGGATTCAAGTTAATTCACAGAAATACATTCTATTGGCTTTTAATTTGGAAAGTTTCACAGCAGAAATACATTCTCTTAAATAAAAGTCAGCCTACTAAGTAAAGCAAATTTCATGACTACACACGTGTAACTTCCAAGTATACATTTTGAGTTCAGTCCTTCCTCCTGAATTCCAGACTCGTATTTCAGCTGCCTAACACATAGGTCCACTTGTGCGTCCAACATCTGTGCATTCAAAATTGGCTTTTCCATCTCTTAGCTGGCTGTGGCTGCAGCCTGCTCCTCTTTCATCGATGATAGCAGCGCCATCCTTGCCAAAGTCCACACTCCAGCCTGCCAAGTCTCCCTCCTCTCTCACGGCCCACAGAAGAGAGTGAGCAGACACTGCAGGGTGTACCTGCAGAACCTGTCCTCAGTCTGACTGTCTCTCACTACCTCTGCTATCTGCTAGGAGCCACCAGCATATTTTTCTTGAACAGCTGAAATTATCAGCCATCTGGTCTCACAACTTCCACCATCGAGCCCTTTGTTCAGCTCTTACTCAAAAGTAAGGGACAACATTTTCACTCCCGAAGAAAATCCCATTAAGAATCTCTGCAATGGCTCTCCGATTTACTCAGGGTAAAGATAGTACAACTTTTGCAAAAGGAAAGGTGGCTAAGAGATGAGGGAAGAGGATAGGAAAAAATAATTAAAATATGTTACATACCTATATAAATTCCGCACACTGAGTAAACATTAAGCATTACAAATACGCAATAACAAAATTTTTAGAGCAACAACCTTAAAATGACTGGCTCTGATGGGCCTGCACTCCACTAAACTCTCTGAGTTTATCCTTGCTCTTCTCACTTTCTACATCTGCTCCTACCGTGTCAACCTCTTCCTTGTTGCCCAAAAACTATAGGTGATGTTCCTTGGTCAGGGATTTTGTACCTGTTTGTTCCGCCCCAAAAGTTTTGCCCACATACCCAGATCGTTCATTCTCCATCTCCTGGTGTTCAGATGTCACCATTTTAGGGAACCCTCCCTGATCATGCTGCTTAAAATTGCAGCCCATCATCAGTGAGCACTGCCAGTCCCCTTTTCCTATTCCATTTCTTCCATTTTGTCCTTAGCACTTCTGTCTTCTAACACACTAAATCCCCTGTGTGTGCATTATGCTCATGATTTGTCACATGTCCCCTTTAAAAGAACTCATTGTCTCTGTAAGGACACTGATGTGTGCCTGTTGGATTTACTGCTCTGATCTGGGTATGTTTTGGGCATCGTTTGAGGGTATTTTTTAGTTGGAGGCTCTGTCCCCAGAGTGGCACCACTGGGAACTGGTGGGATCTCCTGGTGGCCCAGCACAGGATCTTTAGTTTGTTGGGGCCATGCTCTCAAGGTGGTCCCCATGCAGCCCCTTTAATTCTCACAAGCAAATCTGGCCCAGATCTTAGTCGGACTGCAGACTTACGGGTTCCCATACATTCTCCTGCCACTGCTATCCATTGCGCTGGGTGAGGCCGCCAACAGGGACCCTCACTAAGGAGGAACTGACACTAAGGTGTATGCACTGTTTGTTTCCAAAACCATGAGTCAAGTAAACCTCTTTTTCTTCAAAACTGATCTGGGTTAGTCTCTCAGTCACCCTCCTGGTTGCTAGGTTATGATACCCAACACCAGCGACTAAAAGGAGCAGGGTTTATTTCTCACAGCTCGTGGAGGCTTCGGTGAACTCTGCTGACTCCAAAACAGGTTGGCAGAGCAGAAGTTCCTGGCAGAGGAGAGCTGCTCATGACATGGTAGACAGGAAGCAGAGACAGTAAAGAGAGGGGCAGGGGAGGAAGATAAACCATTCCTGGCCATGGGTTCAGTGACCCACTTCTTGCGACCATATCTTACCTAACAGTAAATCAACAATCAATTCCCATAATCCAACCCCATTCCACAGGTGCCACCTATGATAGTACGAGGCTTGAAGGGGACATCTAGATATAAACAATAACAGTCAGGTATTTTCTCACGACTAAAAAATGCCACCTAATTCATTCGTGGACATGGTCAAAGTAGTTAACAGGACGAGCACTCAGTAGATAGTTGTCAGTGGAGGAAAGCAATGGACACTGATGGCAGCAACAGGCAGTTGAAGCCAACATCTCATCCTTGGGCCCTGTCAGTTACCCTTGGGCCAAGTAGCTGAGCTCAGTTCACTGGTACAGTACCTCAACCTCTGAACAACATGCCTAGAGGGGAGGGGAAAAGAGGTAAGAGAAGAGAGCTTTAATTTTTGCTGTTATTGGCTGTATTGGGTATGCTATGTCCCCCCAAGTCCTCATATAATTTTGATGGGGCTGAGTTATTGGTTTGTTGATTGACAATGTGAGCGCTGTGCCCGCCCAGGGGTGGAGCTGACATACAGTGTAATGGAAGGCGGGTCTTCCTCTTGTTCGCGTCCGCTTCTGTCTCCTTCTCTCTCTTGCTAGCGTGGCTTGCGGCTTGCAGATTGCAGCCGCCATGAACAGCAGGCCCGCCACACCACGCTATCTTGGAGCCAACTAATGGACTGAAACTCCCGAGAAACTGTAAGAATAAACCTTTCCTTCCCTAATTTTGGGCGTCAGGTATTTTGTCTTGGCAACGAGTAAAAAGTAACTAAGACATTGGCTTACATTATTTTTAGTAGTGAGGAAGTGATAAAGCAAGGACAGAAAGCCTTCTGGGCAGCCCAGGTGAGGAAAGTCAAGCTCTGGGGAGGAGCCTGAGTATGAGCAGAGCTGCACAATGGATGCCATGAACTGGCTTCTCTCTGTGGCTTTTCCAGGATGCAAGTGGATGCTGTGGCTCCTTTTGGTTCCTTGCACCCACTGAGCTGTATTGCTGGGGCGGGGGGCTCTAACAACGTCACCACCAAGGTACTTAGATAACTGTCAGAAGTAAAACACGTTAGCCCAATGCAACTTAGACCTCCTTTGGGGCAATGCCTAAGATTCCTAACAAAATCTGTATGTGATTTTTGATAGATATCCATGACACAACAAATCTGCTAGGGTATTAAACTCGCCTACCTAGCTGGTTCTTGTTATCTTTAATCAGGTAGTCAAAGATGGATAACCTGCCCATTCTAACCATTTTTAACCAAACATTCTTTTTCTGTCTAGTTTCCTAAAAATAATTCTCCTGAGATCATCAGACCTTGGCTTTCTCAAAGGTTTTTTTCTTACCAGTAAACTTGAAATAAAACTTGGACCTATGTTCACAGTCACATCTGATTTGTGACTTTAACAGTGTTATTTCCTCAGCTCTCCACTTGAAGAAGAGACAAAGCGAGTGTGAATAACTTGTCTAAGTAGGAAGTGACAGGGACAGAAAGGTAAACTGTGACTACAGTGGATCTGCCCACTCCCAAGGCCAGGATATCTCTTTAAAGGCCAGCTCTAAATCTAAGGTAGAGAGCACGCCCTTCCGACGCAGTGAAAGGTGTGGGGTTTACAGTGTTCCCCCACTAATTTGAGACCTCTTACTAAATGCTGAGCTGTCAGTTTACATTTCTTAAAGGTATTTTTGGTATAAAAAAGGACGTTCGTGGGCCGGGGATATAGCTCAGCGGCACAAGCGTCTGCCTGGCAAGCAGGAGGTTGTGAGTTTGATCGCTGGTACTGAAACAAACAAACAAACAAACAAAACAAAAGGGTGTTAGCAATGTAGCTAATGAATTAACTGAGAATAAATAACTTGACACATTATATAATAAAATATATCCTTACTATGTAGTTAGCATGATATGCAAACCTTTCTATAAATTCTGTACAATGGCGGAGGGAGGTTTTAATTTCATTTTCACTCTCACTTCATTATTAATTTGTGAATTTTTAAAACTTTTAGATTTGTCAGAAAGGTAGGCCCTGGACCTGCTCTGTTACTAAATTTTACTTTTCTCAGGGTATGCAGCATTTTTTAAGGGCTTTTAGCTTATCTAAGTTAACATGGTTCTTTCCTTGTTCTTAATACTAATAATAATCAAAAAAATAGGCTCTGCTTGCTTCCGATAGGACCATATACATTACCATGCAGAGCTAGATAAAGCTTATTCAAAATCTTACTGTTTAAAATGAACAAGGTTGTTTAATATTACAAACACACAAAAGTATAACATTTCTTCCATGTGCATTAAGCAAATAAAAATATATCTGAGTTCCACTTTTCATCTTCCTTCAGAGGCCTTCATGGGCAGCCCACTGTGGACCCCATAAAGCCTACGACTAAGGATGCAGGCTGCTCTGGCACCAGAGTCACTCACACCTAAACCCTTCTCATTTAGCACACTGCTGTCCTGTTCAGACATGTAACTGTTACACTACAGATTTCTGAATTCATTATCAAAATTTAAAATAATGTAAACTATAATATTGATACTTTAGGGAGAAGATGATATATGGTACTAGAGAGAATAATGACCCAACTATGACCTTGGCCAGAGGATTCTTTGTGATACAATTTGCAACATTGTAGAAAAAAATTACTATTGGTTTTGAAGAAAAACATGATACGCATATTTATTATAGATTGCAATAAGTTTAAGACACAATTCAGCTGTTAAGCTTGAGAGGAATCTTACTTAATATTACATTAAATAATCTACCATTGAGTCAAGGAGCCCGATATGCATTAATTGCGTTTGTAATTTATTTTTTGTATAGCATGTCCTGCAAAGAATATCTAATTCCTCTCTGCATCTAGAAATGTCCCCTGCCACCAGGAAATCCTTGAATTGGTTTGCCGTAAGTCTTTTCTCTCATAGGAAGTTTGGAATGTCACTGTGAAAATAATTCTAATAACTATTTGATTCATAATTTTTTAAAATATTTTGGATTATTGGCGTATGCTCCTTGTAAACCTGTATTTACAATAACTGAAACAACTGAGATAGACTTCAAAATCTGCTTTAGATAGAATTAAATTTGCTGAAGTTAAAAGTTAATTTTCTGGATTCTGACATTTGTAAGTATGTGTGGTATTCCATATGTTAATGCAGCAAATTTAAGCATCTGTAAGGTAAATGCAATATATTCCATATGTGTTTTAAAACAGTCAAATGTACACACTTCAGTAACAATCAATGAATAGTATTAAAGAATTTCAAAGATTGCTTAGACTTGATTGCTACGATCTTCTAAAGTTACTGACAGAAAATATTCTACAAGCTGGATGAAAAAAGGAAGGAAACATAAAGAAGTGGGATTTTAATTATGTAATTTTAAGTTATTCCATATCACTGTTTAGAAACCTGAAGCAAGCCTTCTCCGTCTGGAGGTGCCGGATTACCCAGGGTCAGTGCTGCAGGGGCGCTGGTCCGCGTCCAGGCCGCCCTCGGGGGGCCCTTCGCTCTTCCCTGGGCTGGGCGCGTGCAGGAGAGCCCGCTCCCTCCGCAGAGCCTCTGACATTTTGCATTTTACGCAGAATGTTTTTAAATGTTCTAGCAGAAAGCTTACTTCATCTTATTTGTGTTGTTTCTCTTTACAAATTTTCCTTATGCTTTCTGATTATTACTTCTTGGGTTGTGTAATTTCTTTTCATGCCTTAAACCAGTGTTCCCATGTTACACTGCTTTCCCTTCCCGCAGCGTATAAAGGTCACCACTGACCAGCAGCACTTCTAAATTATCAATTATATTTGTGCTTTAACCTAGAATTCCACTTCTTGGAATAATGTCCTAGAAGTATTTTCTCACATGTATAAACTTATCTTTAAAATTTCTAACACCAATAACTGTCAAAATAACACAGAAACATCACCAATTTGAGAATGGAGAAATGAATGCTATACCCACAACACAGAATGCTATGGAGCCAAAGGAATGGCGGCACCCGGATGGAAAGACGTTGGAAAGCCCTTCCTTGCGTCATACAGAGTAAGTGCACAAAGCAATTGCAGAGTGAAATGTGCAGTCCTAGATGCTATTATTGTTGTTGTACAGGGAAAACCAGGTCTGGAGAGAAAAACAGAGAGTCAGTAATCTGTTAATAGGATTAACTGTGGGAACAGAAGTAAATATTTGTACACTTTGGGCTGCTTGTGGTTTTCACAGTGAGACTGAGAAGAAACACGTCCATGAAGCGATGCTTAACGTTAGTGACAGTTGTGAAAACTGCTTGTCTGGGTGAATGTGCTGTGCAAAGCATGCATTTGCACAAATTAAGGCAGCTCTAAGTGTCTAAGCTGGTTGTATAATCGTATGGGACCATCACACACACACTCTTATTGACTGAAATCGTTACGCCATGTGTGACTTATTTATCAACACTTATGTATTTTGTTTTGTTATTAGACAACAGCAAGGAGAAACTCACTCTGAGTAGTAAACGGTCTCTCAAAAGAAACAGCCCAGGCATCCTAATACACATGAACAGCCTGGAGAGGAGGCCAGCGGGACAAGGGAGAGGTCCAGGGAAAGGAGGCGGGGAGGGTGCCTGGAAAGATGGGCCTTAACATTCCTGGGCAGCAGCCGTGATCCCTGGGCTCGCAGGCTGCCAGGCGATCCTGGGGTCTGCCTGACTCGGCCCCCACAGTGACCACAAAGCGCGAAGTGGAGGCACCTTGCAGACAGAAAGTGCCCATGGCTCAGTGAGTTCCCACATCCGTAGTCGGAGCAGGGCGGGCAGGAAGCCTGCTCTGCCTCCCTCACTGAGCTCCAGAGACAAATAAGCAAGGCCTCTGCTCCTTCGGAACAAAGCCATTTTGATAATACACCCCTAATGATCACCATTCAGTATAGACATCTATTGAGCTACACAAATTTTAAAAGTCACTTCTAAAAATTACAAGAAAAAGGACCTCTGTCTAAAAAAAAAATAGTACTTAATGCTGTGATCCAGCACCTGTTCTGTGGCCAATAATACGGCCTGTTAAAATGCAAGCCTGCCCACCCCAAAAATCTTCAACTTGAACATACCTAGAGAAAGTCATTCATTAGAGGATAGGTCAGGCTCAAAAGGTCTTCAATGTATTTATATGAAAACATTTGGAAATATGTTTTCCTTCTTGGTAAATTTCCCACTTGTCTGTCTGAAATGAATAGGATACCTACTGGGAAGCCTCTGAAATTCCCCAGTGTTCACACATTCAGGCAAACGCTTCTCTATACCTGAATCTGAAGGTGTTTGTGCTCTCTGCTTCCCCTTTTAATAATTCTCATCCCTTCTTCACACACTGAACGGCCAGTTTCAATTCCATATGCTTTCCTTAGAGAGATACGAACAAAACATTCCAATAGTCCTCAAAATGCAAGCTGCCTAATGTAAGCTGTTTAATGAAGCTCACACATTAAAAATCAGCTAGGTTGCTTTCCTTTGTCTGTTCTCTTTAATTAGCAGCCGACTGTATTGATCTTGTTTTGGTCAGATAGCTGCTCTGAAAGCTTCTGAAACCTATTTTTATGCCTCTCCATACTAACAATTACCATAATCCCATTTTACCCCTATAGTTGGATCTTCATTATAATTGAAATTTGTTATAATTACAGCAGATGCAGACATTAAGGAATTAAAGTGAATAAAACGAAAAGTGTCAGAAGTCAGTTGCCTAAATTTTCCAGCATCTGGTTTACAGTGGAGAGTCAATCACAGGTTACTTCTGGGCAGCTCCCCAGACCATGGGCCAGCAATGGTGGCCACAGAGCCGCAGTGGACGAGTGTCCCTGAACCAGCGCTGGGTGTGAGCCGCAGGAGCCTTGCTCCCCAGCCTCAGTTTCTCCCTGCACTGCCGCTGATGCACTGCACCTCCTCCTGCACCGCCGCCACCCCAGCAGCAGGAAGGAGGGAAATCCTCCCTCTACCCCTGCAGACCAAAATTCATAGCAAAGCTGTACTGGGTCCTCTTTAAAGACAACCCTTCAAAGGAGAGAAGCTTGACAATTAAGAATTTAACTGCATCACCCATTCCAATATTCCAAGACTGTTAATGGGAGAAGCAGTGTGAGTGTGTAAAGTTTTACTAATATAGGAGCAAAGAAACGTCCCCTTTACCTTCAAAGAATAAAACACTATGCACAGAAACATTCATAAAGGAGGAGGCCTGCCTGTTGGTCCACTGTAGGGAATTCCGACTAAAAATGAGAGAATTCAATTTTTCTAATCTACCTATTTATCTCAATGGTCTAGAAGTGCTACATCAGGATGGAAATACACTGCACAATTTTAAGCTTTCTTTTAAGAAAAACCTAGTGCAGTTATTCCCTCTCATTTCAAGTTAAGAATTTTGTGTTCTTGCAACAGGTTGGTTTTGTTTAGCCCCACAGAGCCGCCATCTTGGCTGGAATACTGCGCCAACCAAGAAGCACACAGAAGGTATTGTGTAATACCAGGGACTAACATATTTTTATTCTTGAATTTTAGAACATTACTCAGGCCTCACCATGAATGGGGATGACTTTAGAGTTTGGCTCACTGCTTCTCACACTTTTGTTAAGTGAACATTCTGATGAGCAGGTAAGGGGAAACCCAAAGCTGTCGTCCTGCACGTATGGTAAGTTATGACACCAAAGCTGGTGGTTCCTAGGCCACAGCACAGGGCAAAGGTAAATAATATACTCCTTTGCTTTTTCTTGTTTTAGTTTGGGTCTTATTTTGCAAAAGTTTCTAGTTTTTTTTTCCATAAGTTTAAATTAAAATGGCATAGTTCTCAGATGTGTTATATATCAGGTTTTAGCACAATGCACTAGCAACACGTTCATTTTGGGCTCCAGATGAAATTCTGGGCTTTTTATGGAGATCTCCACTTTGCTGTGCATCGGTGTGCCCTTCCCGTAGGTGTGTTATCGGTGGGGAAGGACCTCCCGCAGTGCCAGCTGTGTCTCATCAGGTCTGCTCAGCCCCACGGAAGCAGAGTGGATGAGGGGAGGGCGCTGCTACTGCCTGGCTCGTGCTCTTTCTGCTGTGTGATAACGAAACAAGAGCAAGCGAAGAGGTGAACATGAAATCAAAATAACAGGATATCACAGGCAGTGTTAGTTCTGACCATATATTGATCTAGCGTTTTCATTTGTAAGGAGTGCACACAATTCTTGACATCTGAAACAAAGAAAAGCAATTAGATTTACTTTTGCCAACTTCTGGATTTGTCTAATTGAAAAATATCTGCTATGCTAAGGTGAAGCAACCAAAACTCTTACCTCTGGGCACCTATTTATCTGAATAAATCAAGATTTTTTTCAATATTTAACAACATGATATAGCCGGATACTAATATGTATGTTGAGATGAAAATATGACTGTCATTTGAGAAACTGTCTCTGTCACACCCCTTGGGGTCTGAGTACTTTACTGTTTTCAGGAATAAGTGTAGCAATATTTAATCTAACCTTCAAATATGGTCCTTATCTATTAGATAGACTTAAACTTTTACTTGGCAGACTTAAATTCCACTGATACAACAGAAGCTAAGAAGGCATAGGTGACACTCGGGCTCATCCATCTCACTCCAAGCTGTCTTATCCAGAATGATCTAGAGTTCTCCTCCCCACCACCCGGGAAATTGATGCCCTCCAGTCCAGCCTTCATACACAGTCATTGCCATGGTCTCGAGAACCCACGGATGGGGTGAACAGACACCAGCAGGACCTGGAGCAACCAGGATGCCAATTCAGTCTGAGACTATTACGGAATCCAAGGTTCTTCAATTTTTCCTTTGAAGTTCATATGGCATGAGCAAAATGGAGCTGGGGTTAGAGACCCAGAGATTAGGGCCTGTGCCAGAGGCTGTCATGCCTGAGTACAAGACTGGTGAGAGCGAGTGCTTCTGGCTCTCCTGTCTGAGAGGAGCAGGGCCTTCTTCACACAGGAGGCCGGGTGCACTCAGATAACCTGGGCATTAGAAGACAGAGACCCCGGTTCAAATCCCAACGTTGGCACTTTCTAGCAGTGTGATATTTCAAATTATTTAAAGTTTGCTGAACTCCAGTTTCCTCATTTATACAATCAAGACAAAGGTTGATATCCAAATGATTGTGAGAATTAAATGTATTATAATATATAAAGGAGAATTCATTACTGTCATCTGCAAGTGTCTTGTGACATAGACTTGGACTCTTAGTTTTTCTTTTTTTTTTTTTTTTTTTTTCACTGACATTTTATTTTTCTCATTCATGGAGAAAGATCAAGATTTAGTCTGCACATACCTAACATCATGTAGGTGTTCATATTTCAATTGCCTGCTGTTAGCCACAAGGGCTGCTAAGAGAGGTCATGCTTACCCTTGCTCACTGTAGTTTCACTCAGTCCCGTCCACCTGAGCAGCAAACCCAGCTTCCTAAAGTGGATGAGGAGCCACCAGCACTTTGTTCCCACACAGATCTGCACTGGAGCTTTGAAAGTGAGGGCAGAGACCTGGGCCACAGCCTGACAAAGCACTGCCCAGCGACGCTCCTGATGGCCTTGGGCTGTTACTAATGGCTGAAACCACAGCCAGTGAGCACCTGTAGTAACTCCTGACTTTGTGTCTGTTCTCAGAACAGGGTTTGAGTTCCATCTGGCCCAAAATCTACCCCTCACGCATGGAGACTATGAAGAGTATAAAAGGGACAGTACTAGGTCCTTCCCTCCCACAGTACTTTCCACTTTTAATTTATTTAAATTCTTTAACATTTCATTTAAGAATGCAAAAAATGGGGTCTAACCCTCCTACATGAGAACATTCATTAGAAATATCCCTGTTATGGTTTGCATCTACATGTCTCCCCACAGCCTCATGCAGTCATGGGGGTGACCATCTAGAGTCTGTGACTGACTCACGGTCTAAAGTTGGGATTATGGGTGTGAGTGCTACACCCAAGTGGGTGTGGCCTACATACAATATAAGGAACAGGAAGAGTCTTCTCTTACGATCCTCATTTTTTGCTTTGTTGCTGTTGCTGTCTTCTGCCACCATGAACTGTTGCCAAGCCATCCTGCCTTGGACCCAGCTGATTATGGACTGAAACCTCCACAAACTGTGAGCTAAATAAACCTTGCCTTCCTTCATTTTGAGCATTGGTGTTTTGTGCCATCAATGAGAGAAAAAGTAACCAAAACAGAATTTGGTACCAGAGAAGTGGGGTCATTGCTGTGACTATACCTGCCCATGTGGTTCAAGACCTTTGGGAATGGCTTGTGGGAAGAGTTTGGAAAGGTAGGAGATATCACCTGGAAGAGCAGAGCTGGAACACCCTAGGTTGTTCTGCATGGGAGAGTCTACACTCACCCTGGAGCAGATACCCTGCATAAGATATAAGGGAGGAGCACTCGGGAGGCTGAGGTAGGAGGAGTGTTGTGAGTTTGAGGCCAGCTTGGGCTACAACGGGAGCGCAAGGCTGGCCTGAGCTACACAGTGCAACCCTGCCTCAAAAAAAAAAAAAAAAAAAAAAAAAAAAAAAAACCAGGGCCGGGAGTTTGGCTCAGCGGCTTACGCGCCTGTCAGGCAGGCGCGAGGTTGTGAGTTCAATCCCCAGTGCCGCAAAAAAAAAGATATAAGGGAGGGAAAAAGGCTTTCCTTCTCATTGCTCCCCTTTGGGCTCTTGTTGCTTTTGCTGTTTTCTGTTGTCATGAACTGCTGCCCTCTGCCATGAGCCACCCTGCCTTGGACCCAGTAGATTATGGACTGAAACCTCCACAAACTGTGAGCTAAATGAACCTTTCTTTTCTTCATTTTGGGTGTCTAGTATTTTGTCTCAGCAGCAAGAGAAAAGTAATCAACAAAATCCCAAGCACAATTTTAGCTATTCTAGGAAAGAAAGTGACATGGGCTTACGGAACTCAAGCAAAGGCTGAATAACTCTCAACAGCAGAACCAAATGTGCTGGACCCAAGAAGATGTTGACCTGGGAGACTTGAATTCAGCCTGGGCTTGCACGTCCCCGGCCTTTGCTGTTCCCTGCTCTCCCACTCCTGTGTCCCAGTCTCCTCCTCCAGAGCAGAGACAGCTGTCAGCTGCTGAGTTGTAAGCCCAGTGAGTCCACAGAAAGCAAAAAGCCTTTCGCTCTAATCTCAAGTTTTCAAATCACTCAACTAAGCCATTTTGTCTGGGTGGATGAATAGTCCACGCAGGTCAAGGTAAAGGGTTATGCAAGAATATAAAACTCCCAGAGAGCAATATGATAGTGATGTGGGGTCAACCCTAGAGGTCCTAGACAGACAAAACCAGTGAGACTTCTAAAGCACCTCACATTTTAAAACAGGAGCCCACAACCCGCTCCATCATTGCTGCTGTTCCTATAAAGGTCTCCTGTAGCATTTTAGGCACAGTATGAACAGTGTATTCCACAAAAATAACTTCTGAACATTAATAATCAATAACATAATGTTCAATCTTTATTCATTTATTGAATTTTTATTCAGGTGGAATTGAGTGCCATATGTCAGTCAGTGCTTAGACGATGGCAATCACCCTCCCTGTATTCTTTTATTCTTTTTAACCTTTGCTCTGCAGGGGCTGTGAAAAAACTTGGAATTTATCTTTCTTCTACTTTTATGGCCCAAGTGAGTGAAATCTTTCTCATTCATTGCACCTTTTTTCCACTGAGCCCCAGTACTGACTAGGATCTGCATACTGTCTGATCTGCATACCGCCATTCCTACCAGCAAGCGTGGTACAAAATTCAAAGTTTATTTAATATCTCCAGAAGCTTTGGAGTAGAAAGAAGATAGATTATGTTTCCTCCCTTTTCTTACCTCATTCTACCTAAATACTTATGTATGTAAAATAAAGTAAGTGTCTCTACCATGCTTTAAAGTTTAGACCCAGTGTGGTAGACTTAGTGTAAAGATATTGCAATAATTATCTCAACAAATAAATGAGACAACCTTCTAAGACAAGTGCCATCATCTCCAGGAAAGTGAAGCTCACAAGTCAAGTGACTCACTTAAGATACAAGAAATTAGAAAGGCTGGAGGTAAACCAGGGATTCAACAAACCAAATGCACATATTCTCCAAGCTGAAAGTAAGAAGTGGCCTTGAGAGAGAGCTGTTTCTTTTGTAAAGAAGAGGGAACAGCAAAGGCGAATGCCTACTTGTGACCTGCAGTTCTTTTATTGTTACCTCTGGACGCCTCTTGTTTGCACTACTGACTGCTTTCCTGAGTCGGCGCCCTGTTGCCCACAATGAGCAACCCAGGGGGCTCCTGTTGCTTGGTTTGATTTATTAACTCTAGGGTCCAATTGCCAAAAACATATTATGTTGATGAGTACTTTCATGCAAAGGGCTTTGTAGTTATATATTTATGACATTGTAAACCAACGTCAATGAACTCCTCTCTTGCACGGTTTATAGGCATGTGTCCACACACACACACACACACACACACACACTGAGAAACTCTGCAGAAAAGAACCCCATTTGGTATTTCTTACCAAAGCATTTTTCAAACTTATTTGAACAAAAATCTGTCTTCCACTGAATACCATTAACATTAGGCAGAGCTAGGAGTCTAGTGCCCCGCTGTGTAGGACACATTTGAATGAAACGATATTATGAGGAACTCAATAAAGATATGTCTGTTTAATCTGCTGACATGCTATTTTTAAAAGATCAATCTGAAGATATCCTGGGGTGTTAGATTCAATGCAGATTTCAAGTCTCCGCTTCACATGGATTTAATCAGAATCGTGAGGTCCAAAAATCTTCATTTAAAAGAAATTTCCAAATAATTTTAAAGCATTCCAAAATATGAAGCTACACACCAGTGTGGTTGATGCTTAATGTTAGGATTCCTTACCCACGGGCAGTGCTGGAGTCTGTGCTGGGTCACCATCTGTGTGCAGCACGTGTGTTCCTGGGAGGCCACTGCGCCAATACCAAGACTCAGGTGAAGCCACCTGCTGGCTGCTGAGAACCGTGAGGTGGTTCTCACCTCAGAAAAAATCCATCTAAGTAGACTCTCCACCTGGCAAGGCCTGAACTACACTCTTTCCAGATTCCCAGAGCCATCATCAGTCACCAAGGTGACAATCTATGCAAACAACTTTCACAAAAAGCCTGGTGTGTGACACTGTCAGGCCCAGGTCACAAATTTCCTTGGAAAGTTATAATTTTCAAGGGGTCCAATATTTTCAACAGATTGGTCAATACGTTTTGTTCTTTCAGTTGAGCTAAAAGGAGTTGCAAAATATTAAAGTGCTATGAGTTACAACTAAAATCAGAAGGAGGACAGTCACAGAAATTTTGATTTTAATGCCAGTCTAAATCTACAATTAGCTGGGTGTGGTGGTACACACTTGTAATCCCCAGCACTGGGAGACTGAGACAGAAAGGTTCTCATGAGTTTGAGGCCAGCCTGGGCTACATATCCTGCCTCAAAAAAACAAAACAGAAAAACAAAAGAAAACAAAACAACATTCAGTAAAACTAAATAAATACAATTAAAAATTTGATCCATCAGTCATAATAGCCACTTTTCAAGCTCTCAGTCATCACCAGTGACTGGGCATAGCATAGCATAAAAGAGAACAATTCCATTACCACAAAATTTTCCATTGTCTGGTATTGCTCTAGACCAAAAGAATTTGATTTACTAAAGTAAATATCGAATTACAGCCCGTGAGATCCATCCACTCCATGGGGAAGTTTTCCAATCACTCTGCAGAGGGGCGCACAGAAGGGCGCACAGGGCCGACCACGCCTGCCACTCCCCTTGCAGTGCGGCTTCTGAAAATGGGCTCCTATGAAGATTCTGGTGCTGAGAGGTCTTCATCTAGTGTATCAGCACAATCATCTTTATGGGAGATTTTCCCTATTATGAATCACCTACTTTTATTTGGCTCTTTTTTGCTTTGGAAATATTTACATTACACAAGTCACAGTCTAGCCCCAGATGAAGAGTGCCCTGTATCTTCTAAGTGGTCTATTAAGATTGAATAGATGTGTAGCTTAACTTTCAAAGGGGAAAATTATGTACTTTGCATTTTCAAATTGCTAGAGGACCAGTTAATTTCTAAGGAAAATAAGTGCTATCCATATAATCTTGGTAAAGTAATTTAACGTCTGTGAAGCTCCACCTCCTCCTTTGTAAAATGAGAATAGTTTACATTTATATATTTTAATACTGCTCCTCATAGAATTGAACAAGGTAACTAGTGGAGGAATAAATCCTAGCAGAGCATCGTTTTATTCCACTAAACATGAGTGACCTCAGCTAGAATCCAGTGTGAAACGAGCAAGATTCAAAGAGAGGGATAAAATGTGGTCTCATCTTCCCTCTACCCTCCCCCACTTCGTTCTAAATAAAGAGAATTTAGATGAAATTTGACAAAAGTTGAGAATGGATCTTTATGTTAGAAGGTGGTAGAGTCTGACATAGTCAAGCAAATAATAATCATTTTTAAGGCTCCACCAGACACATCAGAAAAAGAAAAAAGAAAGAAAATCAGTGACATAGTACGGGCTCCATATGATTCTGATATTGCTTCCTGGGTTTGTAGGAAGCGATTTATTCTTCAATCACTTCACTTTCTAATAAACAGCCGAAATGCACAGAGGCGGGTTGACACCGTTCAGTGACATTTTTGTTCCCACTCTTATGAAGTAAACATGGTCTTCACCACCTCTGCCTACAGGAGCTCCTCAGAGGTACCCAGAATTCCTGCACACATCTTACCACCAGGCTGACACCCTGTGACTGTCACCAGCAAGGTTCCCTGTGTCGCCCTAGAGCAGTTTTCCCTTCAGGCTCACCTTCGATCCCAGAGCTGCCCCATTTCTTTTCCCTTAAAGCACAAGATCGTAATAAACAATTCACTTGTACACTTCCTTCCACTGTTATTTATAGATCATACCGCTCAAGTACATTGCGATGGTTTGCTTGTCTAATTTTATGATGGCCTTGATAAACAAAAATACTCTTGCTTGCTGGTGCTTACAGACGGAGCATTTAGCACCATGTGAGCAGTGGCAGCTGGCGTCGGCACTGCTTTTATTAGTCACTCTTGCCATTCAGATAGAGGAATACTTGGCACAAGTCACACTGGAAACTTTTCAAGATGAGAAAGAGGTGCAGGGCTTTAATTCCTAAATCTTAAACAGCAGTCTCTAGAGTTTTCGGTGCACAATGATACTAAGCATTTCCCAGTTTATTCCAAATCTTGAGACCATTCTGTATCCAATACCAAGAGGCACTGTTGAGTTGTGTCAGCTTCCTAAGCAGCTCATCCCCAGATACTGGGAGCAAATGCTGTTAAAGTTTGAAATCCTTGAATTATTCAGCAAATCATTGCAAACCACCTGCTTTTAACTGAATGCGCCACCACCGACACCAAGGACTTTCTCACAGGAGGCAAAATGCAGGTACTGGTTATGCTTGGGAGCTAAATGAAATCCACGAGCACAACGGCAGAGATCGTCAAATAAGGGAAAGCCTGTGGGCAGTCAGGGAGGCCGCGCGGAGTAGGCAGGAGGTGAACGAGATTTTGATGGATAGGTTGGATCTGGGTAATGACAACAGACAGATGAAGCACAGGCAAGCGCCTGGGGACTGGAATGAGACTGGCTGCTGTGGGGCTGGTAATGCTTAGGGGTTGGATTGTCCTTCCACTCCTGACTGTGTTTCTGTTTGCCTGGCACAATGCAGGAGATGCAAATGCATGCTGAACGATGAATTTTCATGTATGAGATGTCTGCTTCCACGTTCCCCGTGTAGCTCTTTTGCTCTTGAGCTTCCTGAAGGCAGAGATCAATGCTACGTATGCTGGAATACAGCAGAGGCAGTGAGTGCTTACAGATGGAATGAAGAATTAATACAGGAGGAAATAGAAGTGGATAAAGAGGTGGGGAAGGCCGTGGGGACTGCAAAAGGCTGGATGGAGAATTTGGAGCCTTACATTTAAAGCTTCAGGTTTGAAGTCATTTGGAAAGCCCTGTGGAACCTGATACTCAAAACAGCCAGTGTGATAATAATAAATGCATTTGGGAAAGCGAGAGAGTGGTTTGAGGCAAAACGTGTCAAAGAGAGTCATTCTCAACTATTTTATTTTCCTGCATAGAAAGTGGTTCTACATTTAGGATAATTCTATCAAGGTGTGTTGTGTTCTGAATTCACTATGTTGTGGAGAATGAAATAGATGCACATGGAAATTTTATTACCAGTGGGAGCTCAGTCTTGGGGCCCCTCCTTGTGAGTCTCCATACAATTGAGCCAAATGAGGATTACAAAAAAATATGCTACAGAATCAAGTTTAAGTGCTACGAGGCTCTCAGGAGCTAGCTCTTTATCGAAGCTTGGGTGTCCTGATGCCTCAGATGCTGAAGACTTGTTTGACATCACTGGAAACCACAGTACTTTGCGTTACTCTCCTTGCTGCTTACGCAGGTCCCTGGCAACCACATGGTCTCCTTCCTCTACCTTCCACCCAGTGTGTGGGTCTCTTCACATCAACTCCAGAGCAGCAGCTTAACAAGAGTAAGCATAGTAATTGGAGTGACCTTTAAAGTATGCATTTCCCTTGCCCTGTTCAGATCCTTGGGATTCACCAAATTGCTGGCTAAAATATCATTTCTATGTCTATACTTCCCTCCTGTTTTGCTAAGTATGGGTGTAGACTATGTGGGTGTAATAAATGGTTTGCTAAAAGGTAAATCCTTCAGGGAGGAGAGAGGGGAAGGGAGTAGTATTAATGGCAGATGGAGAAATTCTCAGAACATTCACATTTGGGGAAAATATGGGCCATTGTTTTTAGCTAAAATTCCAAGTACTATTAGCTTTTCACTGAAGAAAGTGGGTTTTTTCATTTGTTAGCACGAGATCCCCACAAAAACAACAATTCTAGCAGAGTACACACGGCTGGAACACTAAGCTCAGGATCATCTACCAGAGGTCTGTAGAAAGCTTAAAAATGTACAGAACCCTGAGATATTCACTGATGGAAATTTGTAGTGACCTCTGAAAGTGTGGAGGATAATCATACCCACTTCCCTTTTCTCTGATAGAGTGCTTGATTCTTAGTATAACACAGCCTTCCTCTCAGATTTGGTCCTAACTCTATTTGTGTTATGCCACTCGGTATACCGTGTAGCATGTATGGTCATTTCCATGGTTATCTGTGTCTGTCCACAGAGCCATCTGAAGTCAGAGACTATCTAATGCACTCACTGGATTAAGTGTCATGTTCTTGGCATGGCTGAGATGGGGCAAACACAAGACATAAATAAAGGAATGGTCTGAAATGGGAGAAGCAGACCTCCACTTTAAGGACTGAAGAAAGACGAGAGCAGGGAAAAGACAATGGCATGCTTTCTCAGATCAAAGGCTCTCTGACTGTTGGCTCAGGGATTTCCAGGACAAATAAATATGCCTGGCACCTAGAGAGGTGCCCAGAAGAGACTTGATAAGCAGCAAACAGTGGAAGAGGCGCAGAAAGTGGACAAGTCTCAGAGGTACACACCAGCGCTCCTAGGACAGTGAATGTGAATACACACACATGTGCACATACGAATGCTAGGGTTGATAAATGTGATACTGATTCACAGACTGAGTTTCTATAATGCTTAATAAAATTATGTGGTCAAATCTATAAACTTAGAGTAGGCTAAGGGCCATGAATGTGATGAACTTGAACGTCGAAACAGGGCTAGCCTCTTGTCTAGTTATTAAAATCAAAACTATATTTTTCCCCATAAACAGAAGCAGATAGTGAGGTAACTCTAAAGTTTTTGTCTAAACTAAGCTTATGCCATTCTAGATGTGCTAAGACATCACAGGAGTTTAGAGATTGCGACATTCGGAGACATAAAACACTACGGAATCTCTTTTTTTCTGAAGTATCTGTTTCAGGTTTGTTTCTGCTCCTCTGCATTTCCCAGGAGCTGAGATCCCTTTCCACGGTCCACAGCATATTCCAGTGTTAGGGGAGAAAAGCTTTGCAGCGTGCGTAGTAAATCATGTCACAGAGATCTGTTTAAGATGGAGTTAAACCGCGCAGGAAGGTTTCCAATCTGTAACTTGAATCAAGTGAAAACATTAATCATTTGTCCAAAACATAAAATAGGTTATGTATGTAGGTAAATTATTCAAAAAAGTTGTCATCTTTTTTTGCTTGTGCACGGGTTTTCTAAAATCTGGCCTGAATATGTACACAGAAACCCATCCATTTCTGTCTCTCTTGCCTTTAACTTGTAGAACTTTTACATTTCAGCTCTTAGTCAGTCCTTGTCAAAACTCCAAGAGAGGTGGGGAATCATGTCACCTGGCTTTTGTTTTACCATCGCACAACCTGTAAACTGTATAATTACTTCAACTGACTACCAAAGAAGCTGAGATACAGAGGAAGTTACATGGCAGACCGTGTCTAGAGCTGGGCTAAAGCATAAACAGTAGAAGCTCTACCATCTCACGATCTGGAGTTGGATCTGTTTTGAGTCCAGCTTTTAGACTTACGGTAATGTCAGTTGCCTAGTTTTGCAGCGAGGGAGGGAGAGGCTCCCTTTGGATGCTGGGAGCGCTAGAACGAAGGACAACTAAGCCTGGACCAGCGGGGTAGACTCAGCTCTGCCTCCTCCTGGGTCCCCATCGCGATGAACCCGCCAAGCTACATTCGTTTTCTATGACTTCCTCATAGGAGAGCTTCACACAAAATAAAAACACCCCAGCTCTAATGTTCCATTTAGCTTTCATAGCAGAATCAAGTGAGCACCTCTTGTTGCAGGTCAGACTTGCTTTTTCACCGACTCAAAACTCCAAACACTAAACTCCCTTTCTCTTCTTGCATCAATAAATGGAGTTTACAGCAGCCACCAATATTTCCTTTTTAAAAAAATATTTTATTTTGGACTAAAAAAAAAGTTTTGCAAACCTACAGGTGCTTTGCCTTGAGGGCCTAATGAATATAAGTCAGTGTAGGTGAGGGAAAACTGGACGCAGCCTTTGTCCGGTAGGAGGGAGGCCCTTTAGGGAATGTGAGTGCAGACGGAAAGCCCTTATCAGGGTGTTGGACGAGGGCTTATTGAGATATTGATTCTGTGAAGAAATCAATAAGGAAGCACCTCTTTCTTCTAATTATTAATTTAGAAATGCTTTCTGCTTCACAAAGGGAGCTCAGAATTTGAAAGAATCTTTTTCTCGTGCTTCCAGCTAGAGCACAAGTCTCCTTGGCTTTTCTGAGGTCTGAAGTCTGAATTTCTCCACCAGTATTTTGCAGGTGAGGATCCAGGCTTCTATCAATTTCAATAGATATTTCTTCAAGGTTTCCTGACCATGCACACAATGATTCAGCCTCAGAACACGCGCTCTTGGGACAAACACTTCATCCTTGGACACGCTTCACTGTGGGGCTGTCTTCCTCATCAGTGTTTCAGATGTCCACGCGGCAAGCGGTAGGGGGATTCTGACCACTGATGCGCCGGAATGATGTGCCTCCCTCCATGTGGTCTGCACTCTGTGTTTTCCCTGGATTAAAGGGGTCACGGGGTCCTTCCTCATGGAGAGGGAGAGAAGCACTGTTTTGCTGATGTAAAGTAGTACTTGCCTTGTGAAAGCAGCAGTGAGTGGGACGAGGTTGGTGGTGGTCCGCAGGTGCACTTGTTGCAGGGGACTTACCCCAGCCAAATGCAGGCTCCTGCCCCTCTCATGCCCCACCTCCCTATTAACACTTGAAGAGGAGTTATACAGGGATGGGGCAATCAGGGGAAAGACAAATGCATCTGTGCTTTTGGTGGAAGCTGCAGATGGACAGCCCATGCCAAACCTTACTTCACAAAACAGCCATTTCAGGCTGACTCTCCAGCTCCTTTACTCCAGATCAGCCCAGGAGACCGGACAACACCATACCTCCTGCGGGAGGCTTCAGCTGTCTCCAGGGTCTCTCAGTAGAGGCACCATGAGGGTGTGACAGTGATTTCTCTGACAGTAACCTCTCTGGCTCCCGAGGCATTCCACCCTCTCTGGTGACATCCCTTCACACCTGCTTACTAAGCCCACTTTGGAATTTTGACACAAGATGAAAACACATCGTTTTCCATTTCGCAGTCCTGCTAAAGGATGTAGGCTGGCAGGTCACTGCAGGTCCAGAAGTAGCGCACCATGAAGGACAGGGCAGATCTCTCCAGACAGACTTCATTTCTAGTCAGGCTCTGTTTCACACTGGCAGTGTGACCCTGGGCCAGTTACTTAGTGCTTCTATGTCCTCTGTGCAGCAAGGTTAATGATAGTGTCACTGGGATGATGGGGTCCCAGAGGAGTTCCAACTGTACTGTCTACATTAATATTACCCAGCTCTGAGTAATGCAAGTATTGAAGTAATACACACAGGCACACACACACACAGGCACAAACACACACGCAGGCGCACACGCAATGATGCACTGACCACCAACAGCATAATTTAACAATTAGCTATTAATAGGGCCTTTTTCTTAGACCTTGCACTGTTTTGTGGGATGGCAAATTCTCTCTTTAACTGTGACCTGAGTTCTGTCACCCACCACTGTGTATCCAATCCTGCAATCTAGGCTCTATGCCACCCACAGGGAAGCACCTGGAGTGGCCTGCTGAACCCTGCCCTCTCCACAGTTCCTCCTGAATTTCTCTGTGATGATTCCCTTTGCGTGCTCTGCCACACAAAGGCCACTTGAGTCCACACACTCAGGTCCCTGTGCTAGTGCCTAAGTCAAAGGAGGTCATTTATTTTGATAAAAAGAACAAAAGTATTGATTCAAAGCTACCTCTGAGGAGTACAGGTGTGTTAAGTTTGTGACATGGAGGACGATAGTGTGAGGGATGCATGAGACAACAGAGGAGTTCAGTCTCGTTTCATCCCTTCTTGGCGAAAGGCTCTCAACATGTGTGTGACTGAGAGATCAGCAAAACCTGGATTTGAATCATGGCTCAACTAAGTTATAAAACTTATTACCTTAGGCGATTACTGAACCTCCCTGAGTACCGGTGACTTCCTGTGTAAATGGCAACAGTGGGACAAAGCAAGGGCTCTCAGATTTGAGTGTAGGTCAGAATTAGCTGGGTACCTATTAATCTCAGGTTCTATCTCCCCACAAGTCTCTGATCAGTAGGTCTGGTTAGGGTCTGGCGAATTTTAACTTGTAACAAGTTGCCAGGTGATGCTGGGTTGCCTGGTTGAGGGACATGCTCGAAGAACTACTCGGTGGCCTTTTGCAGAACTTAAGAGAAAATTAAGTGAAATAATATTTAGAGATTGTTTCTTCAGTCCCTACTGCACAAAATATAACCTTTCCTTTTCCTCTGTGAAATGGTAAATAAGAAAGCAGAAGTGATCTTGTTTTGATTTTGGCCCCATCCCATGAGTGCAAGGAGAATACCATATTGTAACATTTCTCATTTTAGAGTGAGGAGCTCAGATTGTGTGGGCGTTGCCCTCACTATGACTTTTCTGGCACCAAATATAAAGGCTTTCGATTTTAGAGATAGAACTAAAACATATGTATTACCCCGCAATGTACTCTTTTTATATTATCCACTGTTTTTAACAAACTCCCACACACCGGTGGGTTTTTAGCAGGAATCTGTCATGGGAGGTTATCCAACATAAGGCTTCTCGCTTTCAGTGTTTATAGCACTCAAAACCTTAAGCCAAGAAAATAAGAATCTTGACCAAAGAGTTCAGCAGATCCATTTCTTAAAAGAAAATGTGTTGGGGGTAGAGTTGAGAAAGGGCTATGGATGGAAGAAGCTACATTTCATAAGTTATTTGGCTGCAGGAAATTGAATTCATTGTTCTTTGTGTGATCCACTGTTTGGGAAAAGTAAATTGTTTGATTTTCAAGAGGATTAGAGTGAAAAATCTCCTTAGGATGCAATAGTATGAATGAGGGAACAGTTCCTCTTTGCGTATCTAGCTTTTTCATCCTCCATGTGACCTCCATTTCTCCCTACTCAAAATCAAATGACCTTCAAAGACTTCCCATAAGAAAAAGGTTAGGAAATGGGCCCCACATAGACAGATCCTTTGCTGAGTACTGAGCCATATGCTATCAGTGACTGGCAATCTGTATAAAGTTTTTAGGCAATATTTGAAGGGAGTGGTGAAGGGAAAGACGCCACTCCCATTATAGTGACAACACCATCACCTATACATAGTGAATGCTTTTTAGTTTTGTTTTCTAGAAGAAAAGATCAAGCTGCAATGTTCAGCAGGGGCCAGAAAGGCAACTATCCTCCTTGTAAAAATACATATGGTGTTTGCTGGCAGCCATAACTATCACATTCACTTCCACCCAAAATCCTCTATCACTTCCACATTTGAGAATCTATTTTCCATTATATTCACAAGGTTTTGCTTGAGGTAGAAGCAGGGATGAGCTAAGTGACAGAGACAAAGAGAGCCTGGAAGGAAAAGGAAACCAGTGCCAGACTCTCCTGGAACTGATTTTAATGCCCCTCTGGAAAGAGGATATTGAAACAGGTTCTAAGGAACATTCTGAAGACCCCATGAGAGTCTAGCCAGGAGGAGAGCTGCTTGGAACTGCAGGAAGGGCAGGTTTCATCTCTTTTCCACACTTGCATCACCTTTGTGGACCTTTCCTATGAGTAGAGTCTTTAAGAAGCAGTTCGGGAAGTGCAGTTCTTGAGTTGAAGCATCAAAAGCATCATACAAGGACTTTGTTACAAATGCAAATTCTCAGGCTTACTCTCAGCAATTTGCAATCTGACAAGCCTTATTTTTGCAATTCTGGTGCAAACATTCAAATTTGCCAGCAAGATTAAAGTGGGTCCTTCACACTTGGGTTTGGTCAATGCAGGGATTACATATGCATCATGGCGGGGCTAATATTAGAAGAAGCCATAAGGCTTGTATTTTCCTCAGGAAAGTCAAAGAGTTGGTTAACATTTGCATTTGGGGATTAACATACCAAATATTTTCTGAATATTAACTGTATACCAGAAACGCAACTGCGTATGCCTTCTGAGACTCTCACTTACCTCTTAACCTCAAGGCAGGCTTCTAAACTTGGTGTTCCACAAGAGGAGCTATACATGTAATAGCTCAGTCTGATAATGATGGCAAGAATTTAAATGCTCTCTCTTGCCTCTTAAAGCTGCAGCTACCTGCACCAGGATTTGGGAATCTCCCCTGATATGGCCTCTACTTCCTCCCACTTGAACGGCTTTTACATCAGTATCCTTGTTTTGCCCTCCTGGTTTGACTTCACACCTTGGGATTCCATCGCCTATTCAAAGTCTAGGTCATAATGTGGTATCCTTCTGTGTTGCCCTGTAACGTTAAACCACGGAAGGATTGCAGGTGGTTCCAGGTATTGACTTAACCTCTTCTATAAGGATGTCGCCAAGAGAAACCTCTAGACATGGCCCATAATGTCCCACTCGGTATCTGCCTGGTATATAGCACTTTGAACGCCCTCCTCCTTTAAATGGAATTATACTTTGGTTACATAAAGTTTACAAAGACTACAACATATTACATACTCTCAAAAAATGTATGTGATTGAACAGAAGACAAGGTTACATAAAATGTCACAGATAAACAGCGACATTTCTATGTTGGTGTCTATTTGTTAGCACAGAGGAGAGCACTAACAATGTTCTTGACTGCAATTTAAACTTCTTATGAACTTGCAAAAACTGAGATACCTCTCCAGGTCTCAGTTTACCTCTTTTAAAAAAGGGGGGATCTTAACACTCCTATACACACGGAGCTTCTACAACACTTACTTCCTACTCAAGAAGACACGAAATTCTGTCTCACACACTCATCCAATTCCTATCGAAGACAACAAACCCCAGTGGGTATAATAATCAGTCATTCACTGAATGAAACAATTATTCAAGGTGATTTTTCTCAACAATGTGTCTTTCTTACTTCAAATTCAAGGGAGTGGACAGATGTAGCTCATGAGGAATAAAAGCTTAGGGTAGAAGAGTCATAAGACCAGTCGTCTGGCTGGCAGAAGATGGGTTTGTGTTGGAGACCACTACAAAGCAGCTCGGAGCAGGATTTAAAATTAACTAATTGGATTTCTGTTTATCTGTGAGCCTGTCCAAGGCCTAGGCCTCTTGCCTGGTGATGGCAGCTGATTCATGGTAAGTGAACCTCTATGAATCACTGGTCCTGGCGGAGGTCTGTAGTGATCTGTGAGGTTAGAGATACCTCAAAAGGCAAGATAAGGTCACCGCCACCAACACCTGGCTCAGACTCAATTAAACAGATAGAGACTGCAGCTGCAAACACCACATATCTGCAGCGCCTCTTTCCCACCATAAATGCCATCATGGAGATAAGACAGTTCTCCTTAATTGGCACAATTTACTACTTGGAGAAGTCTTTGAAGTGACTCCCATGGTCCAGCTCATTTCCCGTGCTTTCCTCAGTATCCCCTCTCTTTATCTGCCTTGAAAATAAATACAGGCAGTGGAGAGAGGCTCTTCATCTTAGCCCTCATGATAGTCACAGACTCAAGAACACTGCAGGGGCTTTGATCCTCCTGGTGCCCTAAAATCATACCACTTGTCTCATTTATTTAAACCTTTGCTGAACACTTGTTCGGGAGATTGGGGATCTAGGCCAGGTCCCCGATAGGTTTGGAGGCACATTATATCCCAGGATATCAGGACAGGCATGCAGCCTGGTGGCAGACTTCCACTCTGAGCCCAATTCCCCATTCTCCCACTGTTTCCTTAGATGTCACAATATCCAGCTGCCTACAGCCAATCATTTCCACTTTTCCAGAGTTGTGGCCTGGTCAGTACTTGCCTCTTTTCTTTCAGAGGCCAGAAGATTTGATAATTTGTCATTTACTGATCCGACATTGGTTAAAATAATTTAATCTCTCAGAAGTATTTCTCACAGGCACATTTTAAATAGCTTAAACAGGACAGAAGCCACTGGAATCACCAGCCACCAGTGAAAACGGGGTCTGCCTATGGCCCTTGATAAAGAAAATCTCTAAAGGTTTTGGGCCATTCTTTCCTTTTCTATGAAAACTACCTGTTATGGATTACAAACTGGTGGTCAACTTAGCACCAGCTTCAGCTGGTGTTGAGTTAAAGATGTTCCACCTGAAGAAAGTTGCCAGCATAAATAGGGACGTGGGGGAAGAAGAGCCGGGCGCTGTGGGCTCTTCCAAGAGTTGCTGTTGGAGCTGCTGGTTCTCCTGGAGGTGCTTGTCACGCTGGCTTCTCCAATGTGGATTTGGCCATTATCGTCGGAGGAGCTCGGGACCTCATCGGTGAGAGTGGCTGTGGTTCATGTTGTGGGAGCCCTGCTCCTCACACCGTGCATCGCTTCCTGGCTCTGGAGGGGAGGCTGTGTGCTGGAGAACCTGGTCACGCTGGGCTTCCTGACCTGTGCTCAACTGTTCTCCATCGTCAGAGGAGCGCGGGACCTCGTCGCCGTTGGGGATGGCTGTGGTGCTCTTCAGGGCAGCCCCGCTTCTTCTTTTGAGCATGACTTCTCGGCTCCTACGTAGAACCCTCAACCCACTGCACAGCTCCTTCACCCTGCTGGCATAGACTTTCTGGTTCCACCGCTGACCTGTGGCCTTCCCAGCACAGAACCGTAAATAAACTG
>RJWM01012956.1:0-54870 GCA_004363535.1 Dasyprocta punctata | reverse complement strand
CCTCGCGCCTGCCAGGGCAGGCGCTTAAGGCACTGAGCCTAACTCCCGGCCCTGGATTTTTTGAGGCAGGGTCGCACTATGTAGCTCAGGCCAGCCTTGCGCTCGCGTTGTAGCCCAAGCCGGCCTCGAACTCACAACGCTCCGCCTACCTCAGCCTCCCGAGTGCTGGGATTAAAGGCGTGCGCCACCACGCCCGGCTAGCAACAGCAATTCTATGACTCCATAATCTACTACTGCGTTTTCTTGCAAGGTAACTCATAATTTTGAGTTAAACTCTGACCTCACTGTGCTGAAGCATAAAGGTTGTTAATTTCATCTCTTCTTTAAATACTTGGCTTTTGGATCCATTTCCTTTGTCTGAAATATATTTCCTCTCTTTTCCAATTCTTACCATTGGCTCTGAAGAAGTTGAACTACTTTTGCCTTGTGTGGCTCATCTTAGACATGAACATTTCACATTAACCCCGCATATTACGGATACAGTCAATGACTTCATGAAATGGGTAAATCCAAAGACAAATATGGATGTCCCTAATTAAAAGAGGTCAAATAGGAAGTGGGCTTCAACTGTGAATAGAAAGAAGATAGTTATTACATTTCACTGAAATGTTTACTTCCAAAATCCAGAGCTCCCAACACAATTGTATATTATTGCTTTTAAAGAAATGGCATTAATGAGAGTTATTAATGTTAAATAATGTAAGCTATTAAAAAACTTCTAAAAAGTAAAACAATTTAGCTAATTATTTTAAACAAAACTAGACTTTTAAAAATTTTAGGTAATGATAAAATGACAAACAAGATTTTAGGATCATTTTATTTCAAGGTATATATGTGTTATAAATATTCCCTACCTCCATATCTTCTACACTTGAGTTACTTTCACCACTACTACGGTTTGATGAGTGTTTGCCAGAATTCATGTGTTAAAGGTTGTGGCACTATTGGGGGGGGTACAGTTAAGTCTTTTCTATATGTGGAAGCATACCCTTGGGTTTGATATCGGGACCCTGATCCCTCCTCTATCTCTCTTGACTTCTTGGCTACCAAGAGGTGAGCAACCTTCTACACTACATATTGCCAACATGATGCACTGTTTCACCAAAGCCCAAAAGCAATAGGGCTAAGCAATCATAGTACCTCTAACACTATGATCGAGAATAAAACGTTCATCTTTTAAAATTGATATATCAAATACTTTGCAACAGTAAGAGAAAACTGGCTGACACACTTATTTGCTTATGGATCCATGTACTAGAACAGTTTTTTGGGGAAGATGGTTTATGAAATTATTGTTTCCTCCCATCATTAATTTTTTTTCCCTAATCTCTTAACGACCCATCCCTTACACTGTATTCTGAATTCTGAAAAGAAGGCTTTGTAAGGCTCTATTTTCTCTTCTAATGGAGTTGGAGAAAAATGTATCCATCTGAAATCAAAATGCAGATGTTGGACCTAGATTGAGCTTCAATGCAGTTTTAATGGTCAGTGAAGAAAAAGAGGGAATAAATATGGAAGCTCTGGAGAGGAAGATCCCACCTGGCATGTGTATTTCTTGCCTGTTGTTGTACAGCATTTTTTCTCATAAAAGCTCTTCCCTTCTCACTCCCAAGACAGAGATTTGAGAAGGAAAAGAAAAACTACATCTTCCTCAGGACTTCCATTGAACAAAACTACTTCCCTCTGCTAACCTCTGTTTCCAGAGTAGAAAACAACAAGGAATTTTGTTTTGTTTTTTTCTTAATTCTGCAATGCTAATAACTCAGAAGCAAAATAAGTAAAATGAAACAACCTGTCTTATGAGGAAACAAAGATTCAGCTGGAAAAACAAAACAAAACTAAACTAAACAGAACAAAACAAAACAAAGAAATCCTTCTTCCCAAAGTTAAAGTAAAAAAAAAAAATTGGTTAGACGATCACTCAAATCATCGCTGGATATATCAAGTCTGGCAAACATTAACTACCATGAAATATATCATGAAAGTTTTTAAGAGATTAGTTGTAAGTAGAGGAAATAATACAGGCTCACGATGGGTTGATTTGATCCATAATTTGAAAGATACATGTTGAGCAATATTAGGTGAAGAAAAGCAATAACAAATGAAAAAGGCCTTTCAGGAATTCTTGGTGGCATCATGAGGAATGACTAAATGTGAAGATGTGAGTTTTGGGGTTTTGCTGTGGATGGGAAGAGACCAGGCTCAGTTCAAGGTTAGGATAAAAATTCAATCCAAAAATAGCTTTAGAGAGAAAACATTATTTTTACTAATAACACTGATAATAACAACAACAACAAAAACCCCACAAAAGTCAGATATGGTTTTGTAAATCTTGATTCATTTGTTTCTTCATGCATCATTTGCCCATTAATGTACTGGGGTTTATCCAGTGTGTACTTGAGGTAGTAATAATTGGAATAATCAGAAATAGACTAAGTACAGAGGGCAGGAAAGTTAACTGAGGAGCTTGCTGTTGTAGCACAGGTAGCACAACTGTTTCTCTGGGACCACCCCCTTCCATCCACTTGAACTTAGGCTCACCCAAGGGAAGGTCAACCCTCTTTCCTTTGTCCTAAGTGAGGCAGAAATATGAGAAATAAAGACCCAGGAAAACTAAAGCTCCGAGCCAGTGCACACACCTATTAAATCCTTTGGCACGACCTGTAGTAATCTTTCCCCCCTCAAACATCATTAAAGGTTCATACGTAGGGACTATGTCACTGAAGTAATTAAAACAGAGACAGTTGTGGAAGAGTCATGTGTAATGAATGCCCTTTAGTTGATCTGACACCCAGTCAATCATTTCTGTCAATCATATTCAGAGAGATCCAATGAGAAGGACTTGGGTGGGGTGCACATATTTCAAATCCAAAAGTGTGACTTTTCTATGTTTTCCCCTAATCTCTTTTCTTTCCTGGTACTCTTTTACCCCCATTCATGCCACTCTTTTTTGATGATGGCAGAAACCTTCACAGCCTTAGTACACCTACCTTAGTAACTTCAATAAATGTAGCTGGTTTTTTTTTTTCTTTTGCTATGAGCATGGTACAGTACATTTTCTTTCTTTTACTGTGCATGGTACAGTACTTGCAGTTCCTTGTTTGTCATACACAAGAGTCTGGACTCTGTCTCTTGGACTCACTGCACACCGTATCTGTAGGAGTAATAATTTAAGTCTGTTTGAAGAGTTATGATGATAAAGATAATGGATAACTTAAACTTGCTGGACAATAAGAGTCCTTATTTTTTTCCCTTTTGTTTTGCTGTTTATGGAGACAGAACCCAGAGTCTCCCACATGATAGGCAAGTATTCCACCACTGAGCTATCTTCTTTGTCAAGGTTTTCTGTTGATTGAGCTGCAAATGAATGAAGAGTAGAAGTTGACTACATAAAAAAGGAGGGATGCAAGAGTTTGTACCCAGACAAGAAACAAAGGAACCCTCAGATATCCAATGAACATCGGAGTTAAATGAAACATGAGACCAAAGCCATTCCGAATAGCTTGTATTTTTGAGGGTTTTATTTATTTGTTCATTTTGTTTGTTTGTTTTTTGTAGTGGGAATCGAACTCAGGACCTCACACTTACCAGGCAGGTGTTGCACCACTGAGCTCCATCCCTGGCCCTGTAATTTGTATTTATATCTGTAAACAATGGGAACCAAGCAACAAATGTGAAGCTTGGAAGAAACCTGGTAAGATACAAGTCTTGGTTCACGGAAACAACTCAGGCTTCAGTGCAGCAAATGGTTACTAGCATTTGGGGAAGAAGGTGAGATGTAGGTAGGCATTGCTGCCACCTAAATAAATGCTTACTTCCTTTATGAACTTCCACATTTACAGGCAAAATAAATTTTCTAGTCCCCTTTTTGAAAATATTCTTTCTCCTTTCTCAAAATGGTGTATTGTGTGATGATTGTGGAATACACTGAAGGTGGATCTTTGCATACCACCTCCATCTCCACCTCAGTAAAATCAGATGACTTTCCCCCACCCCCATTTCTACTTCTAGAAAGACACTTATTTTCCACCTGGCCTGCAGGGAACTGACCCTGCTTGAACAGGCAAAGTGACCCTGGCCTCTAGAGAGGGAGGATCTTTGACCTTGAGACTGCTGCAATCTTTGAATGACTGCCAAGATGCTGCTGCAGTACCCTGGAGAGAAGTTGCAGGACCTAAAACAAGATGAGGGGAATCTTTTTACACGCATAGAAACATTTATCAGTGCAGAAACTGAGTAGTAAAAGCCATTGCCACAAAGACGAAATTTCAATAATCAAGATAATCATGACTAGCACTTTCTTGAAGTCTTAAGAAGGGCAGGCATTGTTGCTAACACTTTATGGACACCTCCTTATTTTATTCTGACAACCTCGACAATGGTATTGACAGGGACCAAACAGGAAATACTTACTATGCTCAAATTAGAATAATTTGAGGAGCAATAAATCAAGGTACAGGTGTGCCTATTATGTAGGGAAAGCAAAACATGTGCAGATCTTCATATAATGGCAACTGAGTAAAGGGACGTTCATACCTGCACTAATCCTGGAGGGAAGCCAAAACCAGTGTAACCAGCACTCTGTCCCACCAGGGTTCTCCAAAAAACAAAAGTAATAAGAGGTATAGTTGGGGATTTCCTATTGTATATAACATAATATGTTATCTTACACTGTATATGTACAGAGAGATTTGTAAGATTTATATGAGATTTACACAAATCTAATATATATATATATACATAATTATAGACAGATATAAGTGATACATATAGATAGATATAAGTGATATATCTACATCTATCTATCTATCTATATCTATATATATATTAAGAGATTTATTTTAAGTAATTGACTCATGCAATTGTGGGGTCTGACAAGTATGAAATATGTAGGGCAGATCAGCAGGTTGGAAACTCATAGAGGAGTTGATGATATAAACTTGATTCTGAAATTTGTGGGGCAAACTAGCTGTCTGGAATTGCAGGTGTTATTTCTGCAATAGAATCTAGAGTCAGAATTCCTTCTCCAGGAAACCCAGATTTTCCTGTTAAAGCCTTTAACTGATTGAATGGTGTTCGCCCACATTATTAAGGATAATCTCCTTTACTTCATGCCAGTTGATGCCATATATTCATTATATGTCCTTTGGTGTCTTGCTGTACCTATTAACTAATACGAACTTCACTTATAAACTAGAGATTAAGAAACTCTCTTGGCATACTGTGGAAAAGTTAAACTGTCTAGAATATGTGGCCCCATAATGTGTTCTCTGTCACAGCTAATAATCACAAATACACTGGTGGGAAGTACTTTCAAAAATTATGTTTGTCATGTATAATACTTTATAGAACTTTTTCCTTATAGTTTTTATAGTTACATTTAATTTTTTTTTTCACCTCAGGTACTGTTAAATCTCTGTGCTGCAAATACATAGATGAAATAAAAAGAGATCAGGTAATTTATTGGCCTTAAAAAGTTAAAGAGTGATAAATTTAAGATTTGACCCTGCTTTAAAGCATAAATTTGCTCATCTTTTTATCTCTGTTTTTCAAACTTCATGGTGCACATGAATCTAGGCTATCATTAGACTGCCTGCAGCTTAGTGCCACCCAACTGCTTTTGGAATCAGCTAAAATGGGGCGTTGCCTCAAAAACCAGTTTTGATTCTCTACTTCAATAATATCTTCTATGAATGGATAATACCTGAGAGGAAAGTGTGAAATAGGGTTTGACACTTAGATTTAATTTAGACAATCCATTATGTTTCTCTACAATAAAATGGCACATGTGTGTTTCCAAAGATACCAAAGAAGGACTTTTTTGAAAAAGATACTCTTTCTATTAATGTGATTATCTATAGCCATTATCTCAGCTATTTCAGACTCTAGTTTGTTCTTCCAGAAAGTTTCTCACTTGAATGCCAAATAATAGTATATTTGTTAACTGAAAGAAATTCTTAACACTCAAAAAGGATTGTTAATTATTCCGTTTTTTTTTTCTTTGTTTGCTTTGTTTCATTTTGAGAAAAAGCTATGCTGATTTTTTCTCTTTAAAACTTCCTGTTATTTTATGAACTTCATTTGGCACAAAAGGACAGTGGTAGTTGCTATTCTCTAACTACTTGATTTTTTTCTTGGCACAGCAAGGGCAGAAGGGGTTAAATGTTTTGAACGGTGATTTCTAAAATGTAATCCAGTTATACCCCAAACGCTTTTAGATCAGGGGTCACAATGTTATACTGTAAAGGAGCCAGTAATACATGTTTTGGCCATTGTGGGCCATATAGTTTCTGTCACAGCTGCTCTATTGTGTCTCTCCTATGTCATTATAGCACTTAAGGAGCCAGAGAGGATAAGGAAACAACGAACATGTCTTTCTTCTATTGACTTATGAACATTTATTGGAATTTCAAATAATTACTCTCCTTTCAATTTTTAAAAGTCATCTAAATATTTGAAAATGATTCTTAGCTTATAGGCTATACCAAAACAAATGTTGGGCTAGAGTTGGAGCCTGGGTATCATATGTTGACCCATACTTTGGGGAAAACCCCAAACGAGTACTTTCCAACAGAAAAGCCTTGTACATTTATTACCATTTTGGAAGAGGAAGAGATTAACTGGTGTTTGTTGCATATTTATTCTCTTGGGTGTTTTTAAGCTTCTTTGGTTTGTCTTCCCAGATGGCTAAGGATACTGGAATTTCCCTTTTTTCCCTCTACATAATCCCTGTGGTTTCACTGCAAATCTGACTATGCCACCTAAAAGACTAATGAGGCGTTTTATAAGCAGCATCTCAATCTGCTTTATACAGCACACTGAAATTGACCTTAGTCAGGTACACTTGTGGAGTTTTGGCGATCTGGAGACATCTTGGTCATAATTTTTCTTAAGGTCTATGAAATTTCAGGCCAATGCAAATAGTTTTTAAAACATCATACACACTACCTTTGGGGCTTAAAAAGAAAAGAAACCTTAAAATAATGGTTCTGCACCTTAGAAACACAGTAATGTTACTCAGGGAGACTTAACGATTCCTGATGTCCAAAACATTGGGCAAAACAATTAAATCAAAATTTTTAGAGGTGGGATTAGGCATCAGTAATTTATAAAGCTCTTTGGGACAATTGAATGGGTAGGTAAAGTTGAGAACTGCTGTTCTAAAACAAGAGTGCTCTGTTGGAAAGCACAGAAACGCAGCTAATAAATACATATGGACCGTAGGAGGTATAGCAGGTTGTTTACTTGTGTATGTGTATATACATTCACATTCACATCCACAGACACACACACACACACACACACACACACACACACATCAAATGTCAAATACCTGAAGATAGCCATGCTTTTCAGTGCAGAAAAATGTCACCTGAGTTTTTTTTAACCCTCACTGAAAAATTTCTTAAAAACTGTAAAGATTTACAATTTTACAGTAACCGTTCCTCCCAGAAATTTTTGCCAGATATACAATTCTGCATCTAGAAGATCAGAAAGCATAAAATAGACTTCAAATTTTAGAATATGTGAATGGCCTGTGATTTGTATATGACCCTATATTACCAAATTTCTGAAAAAGAAAATACATTGGTGGAATGAATCTGCAGATAGATATTGAGTTATTTGTTCTGTGCTATGGATTTTTGTAAGAAACTGTGTTATACAAATACCCGAGGTTATGTAGGTTACATAGAAAAGATGCTTACTTAGTTCACAGTGCTGGAAGTCCAAGATTGGGCAGCCTCATCTGTCTGAGTTGTGGTGAAGTCATTTTTGACTGCAGCACCACACCTTGGATGGCATTGTGTTGGGAGTACATACAAGAAAGAGGCCAGGCACATGGTAAGACAGAAAGCAAGACAGTAAAGAGTGGCTGGGTCCTCCACTTTTTAACTATTTTTCTGATGGGAATGAATCCATTTTCCTGTGATCTGTTAATTCCTCTGTAGGGGTAAAGCCTGCATGACCTAATTGTCCCCCATCAGACTCCACTGTTGAAGTTTCCACCATCTGACCACCACGCTGGGTAGCAAGCTTCTAGCGCACTAATCCTTGGGAAACAAATCATATCCAAGCAGTGATGCTGGGGAATAGGGATGTCAGGTCTGTGCAAGCAGAAGAACATTACAGACTGTTGAAAAAGATGGACTCAAGGTGGAGAGGATGAAGTCAAAACAACACCTAGGAGAAAACTGATATTGTGTGTTTGGAAGCAGAGGGAGGAAAATTGAGGGGGCTCCGGTAAAGTGCAGCGCCCTCAGTGAGACCTGCTGACGGAATGAATGTGAAATACAGGACGGAAGTGTCTAAGACCCATGAAAATATATTCAAACTTGAAATTCTGAGGCATATGGTTCAATTCTGTGAAAAACTGTAATGGTATCTCTAGGTTGCAATTTTGCTGATGACAAATGCCTATCTAAATACCTGTAGTCAGGTGAGAGAAAGTGCTTCTTTAACAACTCAGAGACCAAATTAAGAAATTGTGTCCTAAATGAATTAGAATTAGTTCTCGAACTTACTTTGAAAATGTTTGAACCCTTTGAGTTATGTCAAGAGATTTAGAATTGCGATGATTCATTTAGTGAACTGTAAGTTACAAGAAAATTCACACAAATTCCAAGAATCACTGTAGAAGACAGAAGACAATTGATGTGTCCTAAAAATTCGTGTTTAGTATAAAATATCCTTAATTATGACTCAGTTGCAATAGAAATGTGTCAAAGCATCTAGTGATTATTTTTGGTAAACAATTTAAAATATTTTGATAGTTATTTGGAAAAATGTGGTAGGCTTATTTTAAAAAATACATAAAATTAAGGAACATAATTAATAATAAATTAACTGATAGGAACTGTTAGTATTTTCCTATTTCTCCATTTATTCTTTCTCTTGTGTGCATAGTCCCATAAAATCAGAAATTATTTATTAATAGTGATTTTTCACATTTGTGTTTTATTATTTCTGTGTTATGACACATTGTACTATCTAAAATTTCCAGGATGATATGTAATGAAAATTGGCCCACACTGGCCATTCCATTCTTTTTTCTTTTTTTCTTTCTTTTTTTTTTTCCGACACCGGGGATTGAACTCACAACCTCGTGCCTGCCAGGGCAGGCACTTAAGCCACTGAGCCAAACTCCCAGCCCTGATTTTTTGAGGCAGGGTCACACTATGTAGCTCAGGCGGGCCTTGCGCTCGTGTTGTAGCCCAAGCCGGCCTCAAACTCACAATGCTCCTCCTACCTCAGCCTCCCGAGTGCTGGGACTAAAGCTGTGCACCACCACACCCAGCTGCCATTCCATTCTTAAAAGTAATAGTCTTTACTTCTCAATATTAATATGATCCAGTGAACTTCCAGATAAGCTTTGGACCACATCTCTTAATTTAAAGTGTCATATATTCCTTCCAGATATTGAAATATGAGTTCATCTATTTCCTTTTTTTTTCATAAGCTGGAGCTATGTTCTTTCTTCCTAAATATTGAATGCTTATGTTTTACAATGATATGTATGTAATATCCAAAGATATATCATTTTATAGCCTTAAATTTATACTTTTTATTTTATATCATATATATGTATGTGTGTGTATATATATATGTATATATATATATCTTTAGTTTTATTGAAATCAGGAATTATAACCCATAATCATGTGCATGTTTCCTGGACAGGGACCAATTTATTCATATGCTTATTTATTTATTTATTTTTTAGGTAAGAAATCCAGAGAAACTGTGCTGGGATAGTTGTTTCTATTCCTTGTAAAGTGAATTGGAGTAGCTCAAGTAACTGGGTCTAGCGTGAATGGACCTGGCAGTTGTGAGTCTGGCTCTTGTGCTTTATGTGCTTGTTTCCTTTTGTTCTACTCCATTGGTCTTTTTATATCATGTATTGGGTAATATGCTATGTACCCCCAAGTCCTCATATAATACTGATGGGGCTGAGTTATTGGTTTGTTATTGGTTTGTTGTCTGGCAATGTGAGTGCTGTGCCCGCCCATGGGTGGAGCTGACATACAATGTAAGGGAAGGCAGGTCTTCCTCTGGCTCTTTTGCTTCCGCCTCTCAGTCTCTCTCGCCAGCGCGACTTGCGGCTTGCAGCTAGCAGCCACCATGAACTGTAGCCCCGTCATCCCATGCTGCCTTGGAGCCAACTTACGGACTGAAACTCCCGAGAAACTGTAAGAATAAACCTTTCCTTCCCTAACTTTGGGCGTCAGGTATTTTGTCTCGGCAACGAGGGAAAAGTAACCAAGACATACCACTAACTTGGGTTCTCAATGCAGGGTTGTCTGAAGGCAATTCAAACTCTGTCTTTTACCAAGAGGCCAAATAAGAAGGTGCCAGGTCTTGTTAAACCTCAGGCATGGTACAGAAACATGCGCTTCATCCTATTGGTTAAGTGAGAGGTCGTGCTTCACCCAGAATCAAGCACAAGGGTTTCTTCTATCCAAGGACTTGAGTAGTGGGATACATGTTTTAGTGGAGCCCATCAATGTAACAGACTACCAAAGTTCCTATTACAAATACAAATTGATTACATGGGATGACTGAAATATGTTACATCATTATTAAACTAAAAAAACAGATTTATAGAAAAAGTAGTGAATAGAAGTTTTGATTTCTTATTTTCCTTTTGTTTAAAATAAAAATAAAAAATAAATTAAATAAAGAAAAGTAAATAGGAAAATAGTATGTTTTAGTTGGATATCTGTTCATGAGAAATTTTTAAAAGTACTAAGTTTTACATTCCAAAAGTCATGACAATCTCACATAAAGCAAAACATGTTACCAGTGTAAGAAAAAGTATCTAAAAATACAAATATAGGAAATCTATATAGAAAAAAGGAAACATTAATGACTACAAAACATATTTCATATAATAATGGCATGTGGAGAACAACATGCTCTCATACTTTAGCACATTTAACCAAGAAGCATATTTATGTCCACTCATTACTGAAAACAAAAAAATGAAGATTATTTTTCAGACCATGTCAGCAGTTATCTGGGTTCTGTTAATATTTCAGTTATTTTAGGGTGAATGATTAATTTGTTCCAACTAGTAAAAGTTTTAGTGTTTAATTCCAGTCTGTTCTATTATGAAGGATTTTATTGTTTTTATTGCGTAGTAAGTTTACAGTGAAAAACAACATTCATTCTTAAATAAGTTGTAGTAATTTGTAAGATTTTCTTTTCCAGAATACTGTATAATAAACAACAAAATCCAAAAAACCAATACTTCCTAACACAACATAGCCTCATTCTGACATGCCTCTGTCTGCTCACTGCTTCCCATTTTAGGGCTGCATTTCTGAGAATTTTGGTCTCCAAAGCGATGCAGAGTGAGAGAGGTGGTAATTGAGTACATGTGGAAAATGAATGACGTTGGATAATCAAGAGGCAGAACTCTTACAAGTGGGGATAGGCTTTAAGTTTTCTGATAGATAATGCCTTTTTTGACTAAGAGTGGGTGCTCAGTAATTATATGCATATGTGTGTGCATATATATGTATATGTATATATATATATGTATATGTATATATATATATATATATATATATATGAATGATATCTTTTTGTCCAAACTATCCCCATAATTTTGCCTTTAGTCTTGTGTTTTGCTTTGAGGTGATCTGTCATGGTTTCTGTCTACCCCTGGCTTGTAGGTACTTTGAGGCAGAAATCATAATTTATTCATATAATTGTATCTATACCTGATACATAGGATTTAGTGTCTGGTATATTGGAAGCAAATCATGAATATGTATGTACCTTTCTCCCATTTTCTCCACAAGAAACAAAACAAAATAAAACATACTCCTATAGAATAGGACCCTTAAAAAGGGATTTACTGAAAGCCAAAGCTATAAAAGTACTTTCCAAAAGAAAGGCAGTACGTAAATAAAGGGACAGCAGAGGTAAAACTCAGAGAATGACAGTAATGGGTTGGAAAGTCAAGGAATCTTTGGTCAAAAGGGCCGTTGATTGGGTGAAAAGGGGTCAAAGGATGAGTAGGAAGCTGGGCAGCCTTCCCAGCACGTGACCTATATTGTTACACAGGTCTCCTGCTGTCCCTGCCTTGAAGTTCATTATACATTTGGAACAAGAAATCCATAATTTCATCTTGCTTTACAAAGGAACAAATGGCCCTTCCGTGAAACTAAAACTTAAGAGAAACAAAAGGCCTCCAAATTCACAAAATGTTAACACTTTGAAGATTGTGTAATACTCACACTCTTACATTTTGCTTTGATTTTTCTCATGGGTGTGTGTACTAGGGATTGAACCTAGCACTTTACACATGCCAAATACACGTTCTGTCTCTGAACTACATCCCTAAACACAATGCGTTGACATGTATAACACGCTTATCATGTCTATTTTCTGTGTGCTTTTACAAAGTTAAAAATTTACACAGACATACTGTTCATTTTGGCCTTTTTTTGAAGTTACATACTTTTGCATCTTCATATATAAATGACTAAATAGTAATCTATCCATAGCAGGTGTAATAAAAATAGTTAATCTTTAAATTTTTAAAGTTATCACAATAAAAGGCACATTGCCATCCACCACCTCAAACATAGTCCCCCTACTTTTTCCGTCATTCTTGCCACTTTGTGAAGCAGCTCAGCAAGTCTTCTTTCATGAGTGTCTCCGGTTCTGCTGTTAGACTTGATTTACTCCAAAATGTTTACCTTTCCTGCTCAATTTACTTTGAGAAAAAGCCAGAAGTTGCACAGTGACAGATCTGGTGATTAAGATCCTGTTTTTACGAGTCTACCATTTCATTGGAAGACATTCAGCAGCTGCATTCACTGTATTTTTGATCACACATTGTAAAAACACTCACAAAAACGGACTATTAGAACTACTTCAGAAAGTGGAGCAAATGATGGGATATGCGTGTTACCAATGAGGTAGTGTAATTTAAAGGGTTTAAGGCCAATCTGTCTTTCACAGTTTTTATTTTTTAAAGTTTAAACAATCATTATATATTTTGATCATATTGAATATGAATATATTTTAGGGTTTTGTCATTTAACATTTTTCACAGTTCTTTTGCTCATGCTGTTACTTTTACACCCAAATGACTAAGGTTTACTTTGAAATCAACTGAGATTAAAAACAAGAGAATGAACAAAATGGGATTTTGTCATAAAATTATGGTTCATTCCCCCCCTAGCAAATGAATGTAGTATTTTGAAAGTAGCAAATAGTGTACTTTACATTAGACATGTACTTATTATAAATTATTTTATTGCTTTTCAACTGAGTTTGATATCTTTGTTATTCTAAGAGTCATTCTTAAGCTAGGTCTCCATAGGTTCCTCTGAGAACCAGTCCTAGTTTGATCAAAATCATCTAGGAAATTGCTTTAGCAACTACTTTGTCATGTTTTTGAGACCTGTATTTGTTTTCTTCCAAAGCTGTCAGAAGGCACAAGTAGATTTATAAAAGGAAATAATATGACAACTGCCTGTTCACTGAAAAAAAAAAAACTATTATGAGTACCAGAGTTTTATCATATATCTTTTGTAACAGTTCCCACACTGCCCAATAGAGAATGAAGTCTTTTTAAATAAATGAAATGCCAATCAATGCCAAAGAAGTTTGTTTGTTTATTTATTTATTTATGTATTTATTTATGCTTGAGAAAGTGATCATACTGTTTTAAAATTTGGATCATCAAACATTTGATCAGGAAATTAGATTAAAACAGTCTCTGGTGTTGGCAAAATATAACATCCCAATTACATACAGTATTAAAAATGGGGATAATCCAATATTACCATTTGAAGACATTAAAGAACTAATCATTCCTTTATGTAAATCAAACGAACAACTTTACGTGGCTGTATAGTTATGTTCTCAGTGTTGCATTATGATACTAATTGCACATAAGTCATTTTGAAGGACACCAAGTTTGTGAATTTTCTTTTAAAAAATCTTGAAGACTCATTTGACAGAGCATGTGTGGGCTAGATTTCAAAAAGAAACATTCTTCAGGGAGTGTATTTGTTGATTCTTACTTGCAAACTCATCATTATGGTGGAGAATCTAAAGAAACAGTTGATCTCTTGCCAGGTACCAGGGGCTTTGTTATATTCTGTGCATTTACTATTTCATTTAAGTCTCCCAAGATTCCTGAGAAATAGATACTATTTTATCATAGTTTGAGAAGTGAGGATATAAAATTTAGAAACTGTAAAAAGCTTGGTCTTCAACAACAAATTATCACTGAATTGCAACGTTTAATAATCTCTGTTGTCCAGGTACTTCCACCATGCCCAACTGCCAGCGCGCTCCGTGATGTCGCTGAATGGAGAATTCTGGCACGGTCAACTCCAGAACACCCACCTGTTGTGCAATTGTGAGTTATATTTCTGCCTCTTTGTAATAATAATGAAACTGGACCTTATAAATATTTCTCATTTACCATCTCACCCAATATTTGCCTCTGGTGATAGGTGGCATTTGAGGGATAGATCACAACAAGATAGTGGAGCTTCCTTCTATTATCCAATATTCTTTTTTATGGCATGGGACCCATTGAATTGAAAAGCAAAAGGTCAAGAGCCATAGTAGAAAGAAAATTTTTCTTCCTTTTGCCAAGTGATTCCTACAAACCAGTTCTAGGCTTTGCCCTTTGGCATTTCTTTACCACTGCCTTCCCCATGTTACTGGCAGCCTATAAGCACTACATGCTAGTCTGGGGTGTGCTGCGGAAGCTGTCTCCTGTACACTTATTGTCTTGTTTATCTACTCTCAGACTGCAAATGTTTTCTGCTTTTGTAATTTTGGAGTGATTAGACACTTCTTTACTCTTTTTCTTTCCTTTCGTCATCTTTTTTCTTTTCCCTTCCTTTCGCCTATCCCTTTCTTACTCTCTTAATAGCCAACTACTAAATTCATCACATTCTTACACAGTTTGAATTATTAACGAGGCTCCTATCTCTTTTTTTGTGACTGATCAATGCATGAGCTTAATAAAATAAACAACCTACCGAAAGTCAAGATGTTCGTTTCTTACCTTAGATAAAAAATGTCCTAAAGTCATATCGAAGGACAAAATGAAGATGCTTTTGGTGATCTGCATTATTGTTCAAAGCATCAGTGACTAGTACAGTCTGAAATTAATAATAAAACATCAATAACAATATTGGGGCACTGTTTATTAAAAAAGCTATGATCAAAATATAGAATGAATGCCCAAATTAAAGAAATAATCTATTACAGTAAAATATACATTGCTGTTAATTCCCCTTAAATACCTCCTTCCCTCTTCAAATATAATTATCCTACATTTTGAAGCAGTTCTGGGAGTCCTTCTTCATGAGTGTCTGTTTAAGGTGTGATAAAAATACAGTAACTACTGCTGTCAGTGCCACCAACAGAAAAGCAGGGTCATAAAATTTAATAATGTTTCTTAATCTTCCTCATTCACTGGATCTAGCTCCAAAGGAATTCTCAATCTTATTCAAAGTCAGAATGACAAATGAAAGGTATACATTTCAGATTGATTTAGGTAACTGAGGAAACCATAACAGCCAAACTAAAGAAGGTGTTGAAATCTTTGCTATGAAATGAAATATCTTCAAACTTCCATTTTGAAGTGGGTGATAGTTTTAAGGATTAAAAATATGAAAACCAATGCCCATGCCACTGATGGACTCTGGACTAGTTCTCAGCAGCTTGTTCCCTTAACAAAAATTATATTTCACTACAATTATTAAGATCTTATTTTTGAAGAAATAAATGTCTGCTACAAAAAGGAGAAAACTGGATATAAATTTCATCACAGTGATGTGTTCCAAAATTATTTCCTTACATTAGAAGTTCTGAATCTGCTGGAACTAAAAAAAAAAAAAAAAGAAAAAAGAAATATGCAGATAGTTTCTCAGTCACTAGTTTCACTTGGAGAAATGAGTTGGAAACTAAGAAACTTGCTACATTTGGTGAACACTGGAATTTTCCCAGCTAATGCTCAGAATAAAAGAGCTGCCAAATTCTTTAATTACCCTTAATATTCAATTCTGAAGTATAATGAATTCCATTTTCATACACATCTGAGAAAATTACTTTGGAAAGTTAATATATTGCCTTTCATTGAATACCTCAATGTGAAGCAAAATTCAGCCTGGAATCATTGGCAACCTCATATTTATCCTTCCAGCATTTGAATCAGATGTCAGTCATACTGAAGTCAACAGTCCTACCCTTTAAAAAGCACAACTTTGGGTGCATCTCCAATGGTACAGTATGCTTACAGTGCAATCCTATTTTAGACTACAGATGTCTTAGCTGAAATTGCAAAATATGTCAACTACTTCACTACATTTCCCATTTGCCTTGGACATAGGCAAGAGCATGTGACCTGTATGGCAACTGGGGACAAAGTAATATGCATTATGTACAAAATTAAGCACTTTAAGGCCATTGGTCTTCTCCCTTGCTGTGCCATCAAAGTATGTGCTGATAGAACTATTTAACAGGGTTTCTAAAACCCTCATGCTGTTGACATTTAGAACTAGGTCCTTTTGACTTGGGGCTTGGGTGGAAGTGGTTGCTGTCCATTGCAGGGTGCTTAGCACATTATTGGGCCAGTACTTTATTAGGTTACAGTAACAGTTTTTCTCCAGTTGTGCAAAACAAAAAATAAATTGTGAATTCTAACATTGCTAGATACACTTTGGGTGAAAAATTGCCCCTATGTGAGAGATCTCTTGAACTGCAAGGTGGTACAGTTCACATCAGACTGTTTATTTGAGAGAAAAAATGAAACCAAGGACTTCCATCATTTGCAATGCATAATATAACAAAAGTTAAAATTAGCAAGTATACATGCATATACATACAATTAAGAAAAAGCCAAAAAAATAAAATTTAACATAAAAATAATAAGGTTTAGGAATTTTTCTTTCTTATTGCTAAGGAGTATTTGCAATTAGTATCTATATATTTCCTCCAAATTCATTAATGTCCATGGCTTCAACCAGCTATGATGATTGACTTTTTTCTATATTATACCCAGTTTCTCCTTAGCATCATCAAACTTCATTCATCTGCCCTCTATACAACATGTATCAGTGACAAAAGTGGCACAATAAACTGGTGTGCTTTTCTGTATCTAATCTTTTTCTTGTTATGTAGGTAAATTTGGAAAACTAGGAGCCATCCGTGTTACCTCTCTTTGCCCTATCTAGCAATAATTGCAATGGATTTTAACTCAAATGCATTTAAGATACTGATTTTCTTCTTCACGGCTCCTCCTATCTCTATAAAACAAGCTGTATTATATCCTAGCCTGGATCTATAAAACAATATTGCAACTTCCAGAATTCATTCTCATTTAATATGATCTGTTTTCACAGATCAGAGAGAATAATCCTTTAAAAGTGCAAATCTGTTTTTACACCATATGTATGAATACAATCCTTTAAAAATTTGTATTTATTTTTTAAGCTGAAGACTAAAATGCTTAATGTGAACTGGTGCCTGGGCAGTGCTCACACTCTAGTTCTATGATCTTTTTACTATAGTTTAACATTTATCTTAGCATTTCTATTGTATCTCATATCTTACCAAGGATTTTGACATATGGGATAATTCTTCAGACCATTTCCATTTCCAGGAGCACCCTCACCCAAACACACTCTGCCTAGTCTACTCCTAATCATTCTTCAGATCTCAGGTCAAAATACCACTTCTTCAGAAGAGTCCTATCTGAAAGTCTTAACCCATCAAACTATGCCACGACTTTTCTCAAACCTGAATTATTTTCCATTTTCCTTGAAAGCAACTATAAGACTGTGATTGCTTATTAGCACCTGTTTTTCCTCTAAAGCTGAGAACCCATCTTGTTAGACAATTCTTTAACTTCTCCACACAGAGTTTGGTGCCTACATTACAACAGACAATAAATAAGTATTTTTTAAAAGAAGTAATAAGTAAGGACAGAAGGAATGAGTTCATTTCATTAAGGAGGAAGCAACATTTAAGGTTTTATAAAATAATGAAAAAGTTGAGATTTTAACTTGTGTTTCCTACTTCTTTCACCTATGAAAAAAGGAAAAACGTAAGCCATAAAGAAAGAGTACTATACTATACAATACTATTACAGTATATTTATCTGATGTTTGCAACAAAGTTAACTATTAACAGAATTTGAAAATTTTGAATATTCTACTGTAGATTACAAATTATCAACCTGTATTAAACTTTTATATCATTCAAAATACTTCCGTTTCGATCTACGCATTTCTTTTGGATTTTCAGCTGTATTTGTGTATGTGTGTGTGTGTGAGTGACCACTGGCATAAGCAATATGTCCATGCTGAGTAGCTATGTATGTCTAACACTAGCAGAGCACTTAACACCAAATTAATTTCCTGTCAAAGTCACTTCATCTGTGTTTCAATTACTAAAATTCTAAATTTAGTGGAAAATATAAGTATGCTTTCTTATTATCACTGCATTAGTATTTCTAGGGCAAACAAGAATAACAACTAAAGTGGTCATTAGGAAAATGATATTTCAGTGTGAATTTATGCTTACCAAGTGCAAGTGTCTTATTCAGACAGCATTTATGTGATTGGCTCTATTTTGGGGGCAAGCATTTTGTGATACGAATTTTCCCTTCAAATACAAATATACAGCAACGATTTGCACTTAGAATGAATCCTTTTGTCTTCAACTAAACTACGAATTTCTCAGGACTTAATATTCAGGAATTTTTAAGAAACATGTTATCTTCATAAAGATATTTATCTTAATAAATATGTATGAATGAACATGTTTTTGGTTAACCTCACTGGTCTCACAGGGCTTCCCAAGATCCTTTCTACTCACCTCTCTGTCCATGAAAGGCTTGCTCTTCCCCTGCTCTAGCCTAATGAGCTGGGTTTCAAATGCTTTCTTTTTAATGATGCTTTCTTTCTTCAGTACAATAAGTGATCTATGTATTGATTTCAAGTAAGACTTTCACCAAGAATGATAACAAGGTTATTAATAACTACATTCTTTTTTAAATTCTGCAAGTATTAATTTTGATCATTTTATTAAAGACTAAAGAATTTCCAAATGATTTGCAAATATGTGACTCATTTATGTAAATACGAACATGTGGTAAGTTTACATATTTCATGAGTACCTTTTTTAGTTAGAAGCATATTGCTTTCGGATTTTGAATTACTTTTGCAGAAAGTGGAATAGTATCTTGAGAGGTAATGCACTTCTCATTCTGTTTCTATCTTGCATCTTCTTTAATGTTTTCCCTCTGTATCATCGGATTTAGCTATTACTGTATTTTGTCAGAATAGATAGCAACCTTGAGTGCCTCTTGCTAAACACATATACTTGGAGTTGAAAGGGTATTGATCTCAAAGCAGTTTCATTAAATCAGCATGCAAGTTAAACATGAACTTGGATATCTCCAGGTAAACAGATACTACCATTCTTTCTTATTTCAAAAAATCAATTTTGTTGTGAATGCAAAAACCAAAATATACTATCTTTTGCACTATTATAAACTAAGCACACACACACAAATATACACCATATATATGCATATATATGTATATCTATCTATCTATCTATCTATCTATATGATTTTTACCAAGTTAATAACTGATATTCACTAGGTTTCACCTTTGGTATTGCTTGTCAAAGAAACAGTCTAGTTGCCACCACCAAAATGCAAGGGCAAGGTAAAATTCTTTCTTTTCCTTCTTTTTATCTTCTAAGTACTTTATGCAAATTGCAACTATCCTTTATTGTGTAATTCAAGCACATTTTTCTCCAAGAATTCTGTTAACCTAGACCAGTGATAGCAAACATTTTAGAGAGCAAGTGCCCAAACTGGGACCCCAAACCTACTTATTTATTGCAAAATGTCAATATTGCAATTAAACCTCAATGCTCAGTTGCTGGGATGATCCTGGGGTGACTTGGTTGGCAGCAGGCAGAGTCAGCTACCACTGTCTTAGGCTCTCCGAGTAGCAAGGAGTCTGCTTGTCTTTGTATTGTAGATGGCAATGGATTGACATTTAGAGATGTATTTGGTGCATGTTGGAGTCTGATGAAAGGTTAGCAAGAATCCAAAATTCTCAACTCCAAAGCACCAAATGCAAAAGCAGGCTAGTGTTTCTCATTAACCAGATTTGTTCCAAACTATGAAGGTGAAAATTTGCTTGGAAGTACTGCTTAGAACAGAAAATTTTCAGAAGCAGTTGATAGCTTCAGGCAGATGAGAGATTAGAAAGGGAGAAAGTAGAAAGAAAAAGAAAGTATGTGAAAAGCTAGTGAGATCCACCTCTTTTCCCTGTGGGACAGTGGTTTCCAGAGAGGCAAAATTTTCCCATTTGTTGCTTAGGGCAATGGTAAGAGCATCAAAGAGATGAGATGTTTATTGCTCTCTATGCAAAGTGTCAAGCTTTGGGATTCCCTGTGTACAGTGTATGAGACAGCAAACATTGTGAGATGAGAGGAAGCGTGTCTCTGCAATGTTGGTAGAGTATACACAGATGAGAGCTTCAGCTTCAACCCTTGGGGGAGCACTCTTCTTACCTCGTTTGCAGGCAGTTTTCTGAATATCCTTGAGGGCAACCACTTCATTCTGTCATGGAAGGTAGAGTAATGAGGACTTTATTACCCTGAAGTTGTATTTGCATAGAAACCATAAGAAGAAAAGTCACTGAATTACTTTTTTCTCCATTTCACCAACTATTTCCACAGACTGTATTTAAATATTTAAATGTCTCACATAATTATCACACAAACCCTAAAGAAAGTCAGTATTTATATATTAGTATATACATTATTCTGCCAATTGCTTAGGGGTGTAAATTTCATAAAATAGCCTTTATTTACATCAGTCCGGAACACTTGAGGAGAAAAAGAGTACAATACTATGTTAAGATCTTGGGGTATAAATATCTGGAGCACATCATTCAAGATCCCAAGCTAGTTATTCTCTGGAGGAAATTGGACTTACTATTGTAATTCCCTATCTTGACCCACAGCAATGAATTATATGCCCTCTGAACTTGAATATCTGATCTTAGGAATTTGGACAGGTGCCAGCTGTCAGGTATTAATTCATTAACGTAAGTATTTATTCAACTATACGTTAGATGTATAAAGAGAACAAAAGGAACTACCGGAAATCTATTCAGTTTTAAAATGCTTTCCACTATATTCATATACCTTTTTTCATGAAACAAAATCCTTCTTTAGGAAGTAAGTCAGTTAATTAGCTTACTAACCTCTACTTTTAAAGTAAAATTATCTAATTATGCCAGCCATCGATGCCCAAATAAATTTGCCAACAAAAGAGAGGCTATAAAATGACACTGTTGGTGTTTTATATGTATAATCTGAGTAGTTTTTTACCTTTCCAACTGATGATTTTTAATTTTCATCATTCTGACAAATTTCTTGGTATAAAATAGGTTTATCTTCCTACATATTATCTTTCCAACTCTTTGAATGGAATTCATAGCAGCTAAATTAAACTATGTACAAGATAAATGCTGTCAATACATTCCAATAATAAACTTGACATTTTGCATTTATATGTAAATATTATACATATATAGCGAATACTTCAACATAGGATTTTTCTGGGTTTTTTTCTCCTTAAGCATTGGAACATTAAAGTAAGCTCATTAATTCCCCTAAAATGTGTTAATTACAAAAGGCTTTAGAAAATCATAAAAACGTTATTCCATATAAACATACAGTAAAGAGTTAATTTTTCATGAACATACTGTTATTCATATTAATATAGGATACATAGGTATATCAATAATATAATTTAATATTTCTTATAGAGTAAGACTACATTTGATGCATATATTATCTACAGGTACAAATTCCCTGTGATGGATGTGATCCTTATATATACATAAACTGTACCAATACAATTAACTCGAAAAATAAAGTTACCAACAAATAAGACCCAGATTGTCCACGTTGTTCTTGGAACAATGCAAAATTATTTCTGTGTTCCCCCACTGCAGAATTTTTAAATTAAACTGTTTCATTCAAAAGTTACAGATAGAAGGAAAATGTCTCTTGGAAAATTATTCTGAAACCATTCAGGCATGTTTTACTTTCTTGCCACTTCGTCTAAATTTAAGATTTTCACCCTATAAATTACTGGTATGTGTAATCTCCTGACAGTCATTATATAAAACCTTTTCTCTGAACAGAGTTAATGGTCCAGAGAGGCTCAATCAGTATGAACATTTTAGCTATCAGTTTGTGGGTGCTTTCCAGAAATTATGCTTTGTGATTTGTGAAAACAGTTCCATCTCTAAAGACAAAACTCACATGTGCTTGGGTAAAGAGGAAACTGAGGTTCAGAAACCAGAAGGTGACATGATCACATGAGAAAAGCAAAATAAGACAAACATGGAATAATTGGCATAGCCAAGATTTCAACCCAAAATTATGTTGTATCAAAGTCCTTTAGAATTCCACCATGTTGACTCTCCAAGGAACAATACGTAAGTCTTGATATAGAGGTATTGGAAGAGAGAAACAAATTCCTAAACACCCAGTCATAGTTTTGCTGCAGAAACTATAAATAGTAATTCATCTCATGCTCTCCTCTGCAGCTGTAATTCAAGCAAGAATGTCCTGATACGACCCTATTCCCCAGTTCTCTGTCAAATTCACTATGTTCAAATGCTCAACTCTCTTGTCAAAGCTATTTACGTATGCTGGCCACATTTTTCTAAATATGTAGATCTGTATTTCAGTTGAATGAATTTCTTCTTCAAAAGTGAATTTTCTTATTCAGAAATAAATTTTATTCAAAAATTGTACACACACATAGTGTGTGTGTCAACATTTCATGTGATAATTTGATATAACATACTTTTCTTATCCCTTTCTGCCAAGACCCTATAGACTATTTATAGGTCTATCTTAGCACCTACATACTTATCCTTACCAAGATTGATCTAGACAGAGACTAGCTTCCTGAATGATATTGCCTTTTCTGACATTTGCACTTTCTGTTTCCTTTGCCTAGAAAACACTACTCCCATCTCTACAGATGGCTGGCTCCTTCTCAGCATAATCACCATGTTCTTAGAGAAGTTTTCCCTTCCTGTGTTGGGTCAGATTTCTGGGAAATCAACTATTATCCAACTATTGGATTGGTTTTCCTGGAACTGTTCCAGTGTTTGCCCACAGTCCAGGGTAAATTGAATTGGTGAGTCATTGTACCTTGACTAGAGAAGTGCAGAAAAAATATTTCTCAGAAAGGTTTTGAGGAGGCTGAAGAGGTCGGGGAAGATACCAAGCAAGGCAATATCAATGGAGGTGTCTTACACCGGATCGTATGTTTGATCCCAGAGCACAGTTTGCATTCTGAATTTTTTTCCTCCCAATGCAGTCAAAAGCCTTGGCATTCCATCCTATATGCTTCCATACTCTTATTCCCACAATTGGCTAGTAAGTCTCCTGGTGGTGGCTGTGGGAGAACTGAGTATCATAGAGTTCCTCTTTTCTGAACATGTAGGTAACACATTTCCATTTGCCCAAAGTCAGGGTCCCAAAGATTGTTGCTCTTTAGAAGCAAAAGCACACTGACCCTGATAGAGGGGCACCCAGAAAGGGCCTCTTGCATCTAGCAACACCATTTCTTGCCCTAACACATTCACTACTTTATTTTCTTCAAAACATTTATTGATCCCAGCACTCGGGAGGCTGAGGTAGGAGGAGCGTTGTGAGTTCGAGGCCGGCTTGGGCTACAACGAGAGCACAAGGCCAGCCTGAGCTACATAGTGTGACCCTGCCTCAAAGAACCAGGGCTGGGAGTTTGGCTCAGTGGCTTAAGCACCTGCCCTGGCAGGTGCAAGGTTGTGAGTTCAATCCCTGGTGCCACAAGGAAAAAAAAAAAAAAAAAAAACAACAACAACAACAAAAACCATTTATTGATAGTACTATTTCATCCATATATAAAAATAGAGCTGCATATGTATATTCATAGTGGTACTCATTTCTATATCTTGTGTATATTTTAATGATCTTTTTCTTTTTCTACTAGCATTTAATGCCAAGTATGCAATAACCCTATTTTTCTTGTTCATCATCATGGTATCAAAAATCTACTCCATGAATACTGGAGAAATAAATAAATTAAAATACATTATTTCAGCAGGAAAAAATAGCATAGCCTATGCTTCAATGTTTCAGTTACTTCATCTCATAATTCTAATAGCCCCAATTTTGGTGCTTTTTCTTTGCTAAGGTTTCATTTTAAAAATATAATTCTTTCTCTGCTATTCATTAAACTTTTCTCTCCTCTTGTCAATATCTATTGTGTCTTCTCCTTAAAAATATTCTGACTTACTGAGCAAGTAGTTCAATTTTTAAGAGCATAAACCCTGACTTGCTATTGGTATGACTATGAGCAAAATGTATTCAACCATAAAATTGAAGATACAGGGCCCATCTCATGTGGTTATGATATGCATTAGCAATTAACATATGTATAACTAGATAGTGCCTGGTACTTGGAAATCATTTTTAAAATATTAGCTATTTCCAATAATTAATAAAACATTACCAATTTTCCACATCTTGCATTTGTTAGGATTTATTTTCTAACTGCTTGTGAAAAGGATCCGTGATAGATTGACTGTGATTTCAGTTTCAGTTCTTTTAATAGATTGTGTCTAGCAAAGAAGATTTCTTAGTAAGCATTAGAAATAATTCATTATGCAAAGTGCACACCTATATCCATGCACATTCAGAAACACATGTACTCTTCCTCTCACATACTCAAAAAGCAATATAAAACATCTTTCTGTAGCTGACCAATCTCTTGGGAAAATACTGGCTAGAATTCATTGGAATCTTTGTGGGGTTTCAAATGTGTGGATGAACAGAGTGTTGTATTTTTTTTCTTCTCATTAGTATAATAAGCTTTTGTCAGGCACTTAGAGTTTCCTTTATGGTTTCTACTAGTTAGGTGGGCTTATTTTTAATATCAGAAATGATTTACTGTGATCACTTATAAGTGGTAGCAAGCCTTAAAAATTGGTAGACATTTTTATGACTCTATTTACATTTAAAAATATTTGTTTTATATTTGTGAAGTTATGTAATCATGTAACACACAAGTAACACTTTGTTATGAATTGTGACTAGACCCAGAACCTAGAGACAGACCACCTACTCTGTATCATTATTGTTATTATTATTTTTTATTTAAGAGAAAATGGACACAGAAGAGAGAAACAAAAAGCAAAAAAAAGGCAAACAACAACAAATCCGATACGCTAACATTATAGGTTTACACAATGAGATGGTTGAAATTTGACAGTAGTTGTAATATTGTATATCGTCACCTTCAAAGGGGTTGTTCAAATTAACAGGTATAGACATTTAAAATTGGGGAAAGGAGGAAGAAAGGAAGGGAAAAGGAAAAGTCATAAATTTATAAATAGGTATACATAGGACAGTTAAAATGACTATATTACTAAATACATTAGCTATTGAAAAAGAACAGTTAATACTCATGATTAGATCAATTTTACATGTCTACTCCATATCTGTGCATGTGAGTTAACAAATTATGTCATCTGTCCATTAAATTTGTTATAAAGTTTAAATAGATGAAATTCATGGTAACCATTGAAGGAGTTTGGTAAAGGACTTGACACATAGAAAGCAAAATTTGAGATCGAGATGTTATTATTAGTATTGATGTACCATAATCATTTGGGATTCATTTTATTTACTCATAGTATGAGGCAGATAAAGTGTGAGTAGTCCTAAATATATAATTCCATTAAAAGTAAATCTCTTACTGCCAATTTACAAGAGTATTTGGTATGATTACTATTCATTCTTAGAAAGAAGTACATTTTTCTAAATAAAGACTATGACACAGAAAATCTGGATTTGAGATTTAAACCTTGATTTCACATTATTAGTCCTATACCCTCAAAAGATACAGCTTGTTGATGGTCCATTTTTCTGAACTCCAAAAGATGTAATGCTAATGTCTTCATAAAAGAATATTTATGACATTTCAATGACACCACAATTGTGGAAATTCCTGGTAAAAGTCACTGAAAAAAATGTACTTATAATTGTGAACAGCAAAGATGGATTTTTAAATTTTCTTTTAAGTTTGTATTTTATATTCCTATTATGTTATCTTTTCCCTAGAATGTGTGTATTTTTAGTATTCATAAAATATTTAAATATTTTGCATCTAATGATCACATCTTTGGAGTTATTTTTCCAGCCTAATGCTCTACAATAAAGATAGCACATAAAATCCCTCCCATGTACCACCTTCAACCTACTGTCAGTGGCTGTCTGAAAGTGCTGTGATGGTGGGAATCCCCAGGTACTTGTTGAAGAGATTTCCTACTACTTGAGAGGAGTCTCCATTTGCCGCCCTCAGCTTATAAGATATTATTTGACTGTTAATAGAGTGGAAAGACAAAAATTCGAGGAGGGAACTTGGGTTCAAAGATTTGTGATAAGAAGAATTTACATTCCAAGAATTATTTTCAATGTGCACTACTTTAGAGGATTGGATATGTCGCTAAGCAAAAATAAGACTGAAGCATTCAGGAAGCAAAGGACAGCTACCAATTTCACTTGTCTGGAAAACAAAATCAAAAACAAAACAAAACATACAAAACCAGTTATGTAGGAAGAAAACCAATCTTCATGTATGATGATTTCTGTAGAAGAGGAATCTGGGCTTTTTCATAAAGATATTTTATTGCTAAATTTCATTTTAATTAATTATTTTTTGGCCTTCCTTAAAATGAATGCCTTAGAATAGGATGGTAAAAACTTTTAATATCCTACAACTAAATTAATATCTCAGAGAACCTCCATTTTTTGGGCTGAAATTCATTTACTCGTGATTTAGGCTCAAAAGTTAAATGTGGTATTTAAGAGCCTGGTAAATACATTCCAACAAATGTGTCTATAAACCAATTATATCTTTATGCCTCATTGATCAACATGTGCAGAGCTGGGTTGAGAGTGTCGGCAGCTAATCTGTATGTTGTAATGTTAAATCCTTTACTAAAAAGCCTTGTACAAACAGGAATGATGTCTTTTCAGAACATGCTTCAATTTAAATTCCAATACAGTTTCAATACGTTTTAATCCTCCCCCTCTCCTGTCATTTCTCTAAGCTTCCACTACCCCAGCCCTCTGGTTTTTGCCATTATTCCATTCATTTAGACATTCTCATTATCAAATATTTGTTAAACTTTTTGGCAAAGTCAAAGTGCAAGGCAGAGTAAATTCTAAACATTGAAACTCAAGTCATGGAATAAGGAAGTGAAGAAAAAAACTCCAGCACAAGAGGAGACTAAAAGGGGATCAGGGTGACAATGCAATAGGACCTAGAGGTGCTCAAAGGTAGGTGTTAAGACAAACTGTCCTAAATTTAAATTCCAATAATGGCTGAAAGAAGTCAAGTTTCCTTTCACTAAAATACTTGAGACCAGGAGTAGTCTGCATTTTAGTTTTTAAAAAGAGAAACTGGAATATTTGCATATACATAACAAGATATCTTGGAAATGAAACCCAAGTCTAAGCATGAAATTAATTCTTATTTCATATATGCCTTATATATACAGCCTGAAAGTAATTTTATATCATATTCTTAATAATTTCATGCATGAAACAAAGTTTCATGATGTGGAATATTCCACAATTTATGTCAGCAAAATATTTTATTTTTGGAGCATTTTGAATTTTTGGATTAGAGATGCTTGACCTGCATACATTATTTTTGATTGGGGTGATGGGAGGATCTGTCTAGATTTGGGAGGTGCATAATCGCTAATGTGTGAGACAATGTTATCTGGCAAACTTTGTGACTACCACTTTATATGATTGAAAATAATGAATTATAAAAATTACTAGAGGTTTTAAATAAATTATCAGTGTCAGCTTGTTGATGAGAAAGTTTGAATTCATAACACATATAATGTACTTCTGAATTGGAGAACAGAAACCAGGCACAGGAAGGGTCCTTGTGGCAGGAATTTTGGCAACCTCTTTCAGGGCATAATAGTCAAGATAAGTAACTCCCACCCCAGTATGAGTCCTGGTTACATTTTTGAAAATGTAAAAAAGGTATTTGATAGGACAAGTGAAGACACATACCACCATTACCTAGGTTAGTTTAGAATATATTAAATGATTACTCTAAGCATAGTAACAAACGAGACAAAAGAAGAGCACAAAAGACAAGTTGAATGTTTGATAGAAAAAAAGGATAGTCTACATGAGGATTCTGGGTGGCTAGTAATAATTAATCTATTATGAAACCAATTAGAATGCTTAGATGAAGTAGAGAAACACTCAGGGTATTGTTTACTTTGTGTTACCAAAACTGCCTCTTTTTTTCCAGCCACCTAAAAGATTATTATTATTTTTTTTTTTGGTCTGCCATCATTATCCAACATAGTTATCTGCGGTACAAGAGATCTGGAGCACTTTCTGCCTTTTGCTACATTGTGCACTAAATTTACAACTTTGAGACATTCACTTAGTCACCTTCAAACATCCATTCCTTAATTTGTAACTATTGCTAATAAAAGCCTTTTCATTCAATAGCAGTGACGAGGGGCTGTGGAATTTATGTATATAAAATGTTTAGCACTGTTCCTAACCAGCACGACCCCTCCAGTTTCTGTAAAATATGTGATGCTATGAAAGAAAACAAGGCATTCATTCTTGGGGAAAACCCAGCTCAATAAATTGATTCAAATTGAGCAATGAATTGGACTGAGAATCAGTATTTTCTACAAAAACTCAGAATATTTTATTTCTTTTGGCTTTGTCTATCAAACGCAAATCTTGTGAATTAGGGTAAGACTATCAACATCCATATATATCATTTCAGCCAAACTACAGTCAAAATATCAAGGCCTGTGTTTAATTGTATACAGTCTGTTAAGTAAAACAGTGCCAAATATCATTAATAGCCATCAAGGAGGAGAGAGGTTATTGGAAACTGACATCCTCTGTGAAACATGCTATAAAATAACATATCAAGCGACCCTATAAATAATGTGCACTAACTACATCTTCACCTAAGTCAGAGACAAGCCCATTTTCAGGGTAAATTACATTTCAAAAAGCCTTTCCCCAAGATGAAGTTATAGAAAGGCTATAAACACTTTCCAAGTACTAATATATTATTCAATATTAATTTGTAAAGTTCAGGGTGAGGTATGATTTATATTATCAGTAAGAAAAGCAGTCACCTTGTCTAATTAAAATGGAGAAGAAATATTTTCTAGAAACCATCTTCTCCCTTGTTCTCTGCACTTCCATTCCAAAATCCATCAGAATCCTATGTCAAGGCAGTTAGAAATAGTTATCTTGAAAGCATGCAGATTGTTACTGGAAGGAACTGGGTTATTCTCAGAAACAGCTCAGATCACTGTGTGAGGAACATGGAATTTTTTTTATCAAAGTTATATCTAAGTCCACCCGCCACTGAAATTTGCTTGTATTTTGATATGTTCCTTGTTGTTCGTTCTGGGTTGCAAAATCAGTTTTCATGTTAAATAATAATGTGGAGAAGAGCAAACTGCATTAAAAAGCAAACCCTGAAATACACTGTTAAGCTGCTTCTAATAATAACAGAAGATGCACTTTAAGACTGTTAAGCCTTTCTTCTTCCTTCCACCATTAAGTTTTGAAAGTGCCTGAAACTGTCAGATCTCTTGAACGTGTGAATATGAATGGTGGTTGATGATTGGAGAGAGAGAAACTCTTCTTTTCTCTGCAGAGATGCCAGTGGGGAGGTTTAGAAATGCAAATCAATGTCTTCCTTGTTTATATGCTGCTGTTGTTCTGTGCACAAAATTGTGACCAATAACCCTACTTCTAAAAACAAGAATGTTACTCTCAGTGTGTTCCAAGTATAGTGTATTTTTTGTTTTGAAAAACCGTCACTTTTGTTGAAGTTTCCTTTATAATATCAATCATTTGGTGTAGCATTCTGTATCCTACACATTTCAGTGTTTTATTAATATCAGTATCCCAACATTAGAAAACAGCACAGGAGACAGGCTCCTGCTTAGAGAATTCATTTGCTTGAACAGAAATTCTTAAATATATCAAAATATATATGCATGTATAGACAGTGTATATATTTGTGTATATATATACACTATATGTATACACATGTATATAGATATATACACATGGATATATATGTGTGTATATATACATATCCATGTGTATACATACATATGTATATATATTTATAGACAAATATATTTAAAAGTTCAAGGAATAGTTAAATTTTGTGTAGACTGGGAAACAGTTCTGTTTTCTGTATATGCACTTACATTTTCAAGGAGCAAGTACAAGTTCACAAAATTACTGAACAATCTGAAAATAAATGTAAATTATTACTTATGTTAAATTTCTCTACCTTGGTTTTTCAAACTTTTCCTATTCTGCTTGTTAATGTACTTAAATCAATTTAATTGAATGCAATTCAACTCATTTAAAAATATTAATAACATTTTCTCTTGTGTTACCCACGTTGTTAATGTTGTTTATTTTTCATGCTACATAATATCTGACATGCTATTTCTTAAGAAGGATTGCAATATCTTTGCAGAATTTCTGACAGTAAAGTAAAAAATAACATTATGGCACCATCTAGTGACCTAATATTTATTTTTTTCCCTTGTAACTCAGATCAGAAACACCTATTTCCATAGCTTATATAAAATTATTTGTGTGAGCAGATGTGCAGCTAGGAACAGTTTCTTTTTACATTTCCCAAGAATAAAGCAAACTGATCTGTGGAAACTGCAATTTGAAAAATAATTTCCCGTCTTGGCAAATAGAAAATGTTTTATAAGCAGTTTGATTATTTTAAGTTCAGCCAAGTTCTGCTAGTGCCAAATGAAATTACTAAAGGTAATGAAACACATAATGAAATTATTATACATTCATGTTTCAAACTGAATAAGACCAGTCCATCTCTATAAAGTGTTTTTATCAACAATGAAACTTTTTCTTGTATAACAAGACTGATGAAGTTGATTTTACTTTTATCACACACGCAACTGTGATCACTTATCATAACATATGAAAATAATGATCAAAGGAAAGTACTAAATCTAATTCCAGCAGAGATAAGTATTAATTTAATGCATAGCCTTGCATTCTCAATGATAGTAGGCAAGCATTATTTGGTATTGTGATGCGCATATTGATTTTTATTTTGTGCCCTGATGATATAAATTTTGCACTTTATTTTATAAATCATTTATCATTCTAAAATTAGAATGCATTTCAAGTAGAGAATTATTGCATTTTCATGTTTTTCAGGAAAATTTCAGTCATGGAAGCACTAACTTACTTTCTTTCCCTTTGAAATGCATTCCTTTATATTTGCAGTGGGATGTAGAATTCACAAAATGGAGTTTGCTAAAAGAATACTTAAAACTAAAACCTTTAGGCTATGAAAAAGCATCTGAGTGGATTAGACTATAAGTAAACTGAATATGGCCACTTGCATCTGTGACTTTACATCTCAGAAGAACAGCTCTGGTTCTGATATTTGTACTTCCTTTGACCTTGAAATAAGAATTTGACTGCAGCAGTGAAGTAAAATCTGAAATAATTAATCTATTTAGGATAAAACAGTAGAAAATGAAAACAAATTTACATTAAAATTTAGATTAAGAAATGTATAAAATAGTGATAAAGACTTTGTGAAAGAAACACATATTGTAGCATTTTATTTATTGACCCAAAGGGCACATCCGTGGTGTGTATATGTCAGTAATGTGCTATATCTATCTTCAGTCTGTGTTCTCTTTCTAACTAGCAATATTGTTTCACTAGTGTGGTAAAAGGAATAGTTCCAAATGATATGGAAGTTAATTTGTCTTCTTTTCAATTAATAGTGTACTGCTTTTCATCTGTAGTGAGGTTGCTTAATGATGCTTATTCTGAATTACAGATACAGATACTTACTAGAATAGTCTTTGAGTAACTAATCTGAATCAGTTTGTCTTCATGAATGTCTTCCTCTATTTTCAATATTTTCCTCAATTCTCAGGTGGTTGAATTTAAATATTACTTCTATGGTGACTCGGTGACTTATCTGTCTAAAATATATGATGTTTATCTGAGTGTTCTGGAAGATGATATTCTCTCTTATAATAACAATGATATTGCTGATTAAGTCAAGAGTGTATCAAGATCTGTTTAGTTGGATGAGTTGTATTAGTCCAAACAAAAAGGAAATCCCTACTGTAGAAGTATAGCTACATTAACATCACTACAGTGTAGTTCCACTAACATCACTCCAGGATCAGCAGATATAAGAGTATTGTTTAATCATTTTACATTTATGTGCACATAAGAATTTCCTTATTTTTAATGGGATTGGATGCACTATAAATAATGGCTGATTATAACCGAAGGCAGCTGTTATGGTTTGTTTCTGAATGTCCCCTCAAAGCCTCATACAGTCATGAGGTGGTACTTTGATGGATGCAACCGATTCTAGACTTTGTGATTGATTCATTGTCAAGTGCTGGGATTATGGCTGTGAGTGCTACACCACTCTAGGGTGGGTAGCTAACATACAATATGAGAGACAAAAAGAGTCTTCTCTCTTGCTTCCCCCTTATTGTTCTTGCTGTTTTTGCTGTCTTCTGCCTCCTTGAACTGTTGCTTCTCTGCCACGCCACCATGCTTTGGAGCCAGCTGATTATGGACTGAAATCTCCACAAACTGTAAGCTAAATAAACTTTTCCTTCTTTAATTTTGGGTGTCATGTATTTTGGCTCAGCAATGAGAGAAAAATAACTAAGACAGCACCTATATTGCTTCCTCATCTGACCAGAAACTGAGATCCCTAAGATTGGGTCAAAGTATTATGAGCATAACTGAGAAGCACCTTGCTAAAAAAGGGTCAAAACTTGTGAACCCTTTAACACTTTTGATCATCTAAGTAGTTGTTATGACAGTTCTAGATGCAGAAAGGAGACAAATGCCCAGTGTGAGGGGAAGAAATGTCCACTGGATGTTTCAGAAAGGAGAAGGTACCAAAAAGTGTTCCACAGAAACAGAATGGAAAGGCAGATCTGTTATCTTAACCACATCAAGTTCACTGTTTTTATTGTGAGCAGTGAAAAAATTGAGGCAAAATGTGATCCATCATAATACATAATTAGTTAAGATGAAATCGGTATAGGAGGCCAAAGACAAATAGCATAGCAGTTCACTCCATGTTACGGATTAAAAACTGGTGGTCAACATAACACCAGCTGAATTACATCAGCATAGTGTTGAGTACAGAAGGTCCACCTGAAGAAAGTTGCCAGCATAAATAGAAACGTGGAGAAGAAGAGTGAGACATTGTGGGTTCTTTTGAGTTGCTGTTTCGAGTCGATGGTTTTTCTGGAGGAGCTTGTCATGCTGGCTTCCTCAATATGGATTTGACCATTATCATCAGAGGAGCTTGGGACCTCATTAATGACAGTGGCTGTGATTCACCTTGGGGGAGCTCTGCTCCTCACATCGTGCATCGCTTCCTGGCTCCGAAGGGGAAGATGTGTCCTGGAGAAGCTTGTCACGCTGGGCTTCCTGACCTGTACTCCACTGTTCTCATCATCAGGGGAGCGCAGGACCTTGTTGCCGCTGAGGATGGCTGTGGTACTCCTCAGGGCAGCCCCGCTCCTTATTTTGAGTGTGACTTCTCTGTTCCAGTGTAGAACCCTCAGCCTGCTGCACAGGTCCTTCACCCCATTGGCGTAGACTTTCTAGTTTCCACCGCTGACCTTTGGCCTTCCCAACACAGAACCGTAAAATAGACCAGCCTGAGTCCTTATTGTGTACTCTTAGATTTCCAGTTGGATTTATGGGAGGCATTGTCATGTGTTTTGGGTCTCTAGCTGGACTCACACAGGACATTGTTGTGGGATCCAGGCTCTTGGCTGAATATCCTTGAACTTAGTGTTGTGGACAGATTTTCCTGCACTTTCTTGTGTTTAACTCTGGGTGACCATCATAAAACAGTATTACAAGTTCTGTGTCCTGTATGTAGTTGTTCTCCTTATTATCCCTGACTACAACACTCCACAAACAGGTATCTGCAGATTGTCCATGCTTGAATTTCAGGCTTCCTAGTTACTAGTTATGAAAACATGGGAAATACATTTTATCACTATAAAGCTCAGTTTGTTCACCTGTTAAATTGAGTATACTAATAATACCACTCATTTTAGAAGTTATGTGAGGACTAAATGAGATAATACAGGAAAAGCATTTGAGATAGATGCTCAGAAATAGTGATGTACAAGAAAATGCATTCAGTGTTGGAATTTGCTTTCTCTACTTCTACCACCAGTCTGTTACCACCATACCATGATGATTGTGCCCAACCATTAACAATATATGAACCTTGTTCTAAAGAGCTGAATGTTTTCATGAGTATTCCAGAAAAGAGCAATGAACAAATCAGTGAAATTGTAACACAGAATGAATATGGTATTATTGCAACTATGACCTAATGAAAAACTAGAGCTATGATTCTCTGTTTGCTCTCATTTTTTGTTGTTATTTAGGAATATTGCTGAAGGACAGGTATGTAATATATAGTGACAATTTGAAAGATTGACTTTTAGTAGTGAAGAAAACTGATTTAATATAGAGTGATTGTTTTTTCATATTGTATTCAAATTGGTTATATTTCCATTATTAATTCCTAAAACAAAATGATTTCTACTTTAAAAAATAATGCACTGACCACATAATTCTTCTTAATTTTATACAGCTATACAAATACTCTAAATATACATTTTGTGTTAAAGATGATGGCAAATAAGATTCACTGCACAGTACATACAGAAAGAAATTAATTAATCATATTTCGAAGCAATAGAAATGTCTATACAAAACAAGAAAAATTGGAATATGTTTTTAGTTTTTAAACTATTGCAACAGGCCCACAGGTTTGTAACAAAAATGTCTTTGCACAGTGCCTCAGAATGCCCCATTAATAGCTAGTGTAAGACAGCAGCTTTTGGAAAATAATGTTTCAAAATGCTATACATGGATTCTTTTTTCTTACATGAAAAATAAAGAACAATAACAACCAATGCAAGACAAAGGCAGAGAGGGGAGGAATAAAGAAGCTGGCATCAGAGTTGCTAAGTTCCTTTCCTTATATTAGAGAATATTCCTGTAAGTACCTACTGGACTCTTAGAGGTGTAACTCAAAGGAAAAGTAACCCAGCCCAACAATAGCTGTAGGCTGGCTGCAAGATTCTCCAGATCTAGAAAAAAGAGGAACTAGAACCAAGGTCACCAGCAAGGTGGACTTCATGCCTGAACAAAATGTTGGTAACATTTCCACTAGAGTAGAAATTTAAGGGGATGCCCAGTTACTGAGATGTTGCGTATTTCTTTTTATTTTTTATTTTTTCTTTTAAAAAGAGATAGATTTTTGTAGAGATAACAATGGAGATGGAGGGCACTAGAGGGAGGGAGGAGAGAGGAAGTAGAAATAAAAGAATCAAGATGAGACATGTATATAACCAAGTACCACACAATGAATATACACATTATGTGCTGCAAAAATATATTAACAGAAAAGCTATTTAAAAGATTCTGTGTATTTAAGACACATACACCAAGTGCTCTCCACAATTACCTTGAAATTTCTGGGGTACAAGAAATACAAAGAATTGTAAGTATACCATATATAATATGTGTATGTAAATGCATACATGCCATCTTACATTTGTGTTCTGATAGCAAAATACCAGAAATGAGGGAGTTTATGAAGAATAAACTTTATTTGTCACAATTATAAAGGCTAAGAAATCCAAGATTAAGATTCCAGTGCAGTCTGCTGAGGACTACTCTTGACATCCAAGATGATGTTTTCAGCTGTATCCTCCAGAGATGAGAAATGCTCTATCCTCACATATCAAAGAGAGGAGGAAGAGAAAATCAGCCAAATGCTTTGAGAAACCACTTTTATGAGGCCTTAATCTCATGCAAGAGTGAGAAATTCTCACTGTGTAATTGCCTCTTAAAGAACCCACCGCAGGGTTAAATGCATCTTAAAGAACTAGTATCACATTAGCCCTTAAGTTTCAATGCTCAAAACCTGAATAGTGAAGGAGACAAATACAAGCAAAACACATAGCACACATAAGCTACATTTATAGATACATACACACATAGACACGCAGTACATTTTCACTTAAGTAAGATTAATACAGGTTGAATAAATATTAGTATTAACTATCTGAAAAGGTTCCAATAGTATCATAGTACTTTCAGTGGTAACTAACTCCATGTGAATGTATCTAAATCAGATGCATTTTTTCTACGTATTTGTCATTGTTGTGGATAAGGTCCTTTGTCCCCTCAAGGCCTCATGTAATTTTGGATGGGGCTGAGTCTGGCATTTGTGATTGGTTTGTTTTCTAGCACTGGGATTAGTGACGTGAGTGTTGCACCCCCATCCAGGGGTGGAACCGACATACAGTGTAAGGGTGGGAAGAAGTCCTGTCTCTCTTTCTCTCTTTCTCTCTTTGTCTCTTTCTTTCTGTCTTGCTGGTTCACCTTGCAGTTTGGTGGCTGCCATAAATGGGTGCCCTGCCACATCATGTTGTCTTGGAGCCAACTAAGTATGGACTGAAACCCCCAAGAAGTATAAGAAATAAACCTTTCCTTCCCTAATTTTGGGCATCAAATATTTTCTCTCAGCAATGAGAGAAAAGTAACAAAGATGGAATTTGGTACCAGTCAATTACGGTTGTTGCTGTAACTAAACCTGACCATGTGATTCAAGAGCATTTGGGAATGGCTTGCAGAAAGAATTTGGAAAGGTTCAGAGACATCACCTAAAGGAGTGGTGCTGGAACAGCTTAGGCTGTTCTGTAGGGGAGATTTGGGTCAGATGTCAGAAGACCAGAAGGCTGATAGAAAGCCTGCCAGTAAAGACCAGGCTCGGGAGGTTTCTGCTGGGAAGAAGTACTGCATTGGTTGCTGGACTCCACATGATGTGTGTTACAGCTTGTCTGCATTCTCTTTGTGCCCAGAGACTTTGCCTGAGACTGAGATTAAGGGCAGCAGACTGATAAATCTGGCAAAGGAAATTTCAAGGCAGTCAAATACTGAAATGGTGACCTAACTATTGTTGGGGGTTTTTAACCAGATTTATGTTGTGAATCAAGAGGAAAGAATCCAGCAGGGTGATTTAAAATGTTGTAAGTTTGGCCAGAAAGCTGTAGACTGTAAAGACAGAGCTAAGACTGTGATTGCTGAGAAGGAACAAAGAAATAAAAAAGATGTCATGGGGCCATTTCAGGTAGCAGCAGGCCTCCATCTTTTGCAGCTTCAAGCTGGCAAAGGTGAAATTGTTTGCTCAGAGGAAAAAGCCACAGAGTGCCATGTTCCACAGTGGTGATGGAGGCCACAGGAGGTTTCAAAATGGTGGCCACCACACCAGATTCCAGAATGGCAGTGGCATAGAGAAGCTTTTCTTCACAATCAGGTTCAGAGAGCTCAGCCATCCAGGCAATCCACTCCTACAGCCAAGAAAGAGGAAAGTCTGGCTACTGTTCCAGCTGGCAGTGGACCTTGAGGGCATCCAGATGGAGCTGGTTTTAAGTGCAAGGAAAACGCACAGCTTCCTCTCTGCCTGCAGAGGGCAACATGCAAAGATGTAAGGGTGAAAACACGGGTGCAGTGGAAAACCCAGAAGTTTGGAAGAGCCAAGAATGTGGATTGTCCAAGAAAAGCCGCAAGAATCAAACAGAATGAGCTTAAGAGAGAAACTATGAAAAATGGAGCCCCTGGAAGTGTCACAGGGGTGGAATCACTCACGCCTTTTGGAGTTTGCAACCAGATCGCTTCAGATGCTGAAGCATAGAACTCCAGAACTTAATGTTTGCCCTGCTGGATTTTGGACTTGCTTTGGTTCCAGTGCTTTGCATTCCCCTATTTTTAACTTTTGGAATGGCAATATTTATCTTGTGCCTTTGCATTTTGGAAGGGTTTAACCTGTTTTCATTTGTACAGTGGGTTACAGTTAAGAGTTTGCCATAGATCTCAGAGATTAGGGACTTGGACTTTACAGCAATACTGAAACTTTTAGGACTGTGAAAACTCTTGGAAATGGATTAAATGTCTTTTGTATAAAGGATATACATGAGTCCTTTGGGGGGCCAGGGGTAGAATGTTGTTGGTAAGGTTCTGTGTCACCCCCGAAGCCTCATGTAATCTTGGATGGGACTGAGTCTGGCATTTGTGATTGGTTTGTTTTGTTTCACTGGGATTGGTGACGTGAGTGTTGCACCCATCCAGGGGTGGGACCAAGACACAGTGTCAGGGAGGGAGGAAGGCCTGCTTACCTCTCTCTCTCTGGTTCGCCTTGCTGTTTGGCAGCCTCCATGAATGGCTGCCCTTCCTCGCCATGCTGCCGTGAAGCCAACTAAGTATGAACTGAAACCCCCAAGAACTGCAAGAAATAAACCTTTCCTTCCCTAATTTTGGGAATCAGGTATTTTGTCTCAGCAATGAGAGAAAAGTAACCAAGACAGTCATCAAATGTTTGAATGCTATACTAGCTCATAGTAGAAATAATTCTGTAAATTATTAAGTCATTCTTGTCTCCTGTATGCTGTCTCTGTAAAACAGGAACACTCTCATGGAAAAGATATTTCAATATTTGTCAATAGTGTGATTTTGACTTAAGGATTTACTTCATGATTGTCAGTATGCATTGTTTAAATAGATCTATAATAAAAAAATTTTAAAAATTAAAAAATAAAAACACAAATTGCTTTAATAACAGAAGTTTATTTTCTTATAGTTCTTGGTCTTAGAAGCTCAAGATCAAGGTGCCAGTGGAGCCAATTTTCTCTGTAGCCTTTTTCCTTGGAGATGACCACCCACTTGCTGTCTCTTCACATGGTTTTTCTGCCTGACAGTTTTCTTTCCATGTGTTCTAGTCTCCTCTTTTAAAGAAACTAGAGAGACTGTATGTGTTCCTGTCTCAGGAGTCTACTGTTCTTAGTCATTTTACTTTGTTTTGTTTTATTTTATTTTATTTTTTAGTACTTGGAATTGAACTCAGGACCTTGTGCTTGCCAGGCAGGTGCTATGTTGCTGAGATATATCCTTAGGCCCTTAGGCATTTTAAAGACCATGATTTCAAAAGAGCTGTATTCTGAGTTACTGAGGGTTAGAGCTTCAACATACGAATTTTGGCAGAACAACATTTATCCTACAGTGCTCTACTTCTGAAACCCCAAATATCCTGTCCCTCCAAAATGCAAAATATTCACCTCCATTCTAACCACACCAAAATCTTTACCATTTCTGATTTGACTCGGGAGTCTCAAATCTGTATTATTTATGTATAGTATAGATGAAATTTGAGTTATAATTCATCCCGAAGAAAATTTCCTCTCCCGTGTGCTTATGAAACCAAGTTGGATCTCTTCTGAATGCAATGGCAGGACAGTTGTACAATAGACATTCTCATTCCAAATGGAAAAATTAGAAAGAGGAGAAAGATCATGGGTCCCAAGAAAGCTCCAAATCTGACAGGGAAAGTTCCATTTCAATTTAAGTCTCAAGAAAATTTCTTTTTGGTTGATCGCTTTGTGCTCTGAATTTACTGGGGTAGCAGCATTGACTTGTCACATTCTTAGGGTGGCAGCTGTTTTTTTTTTTTTCTTCAGGTCTGGATTGCAGTCTTGCTGCTGAACTTTTCAATGGTGGTCCTGTGCCTGAAGCTTTAGGCCGAGCTTGAGTAAGTTGCCACCCGCTCTGAAGCCAAAGAGAAGAAAGTCTTGTATATAGTTATGGACCAGAAAGTGATAGGTCTGAAAGTGTCCACTCAGACAGAAAGGAGCACAGTCATCCCAGTTGGCTCTGAAACACATTGCTGATTACAGTATCAGTCCTTAGCCATCTTATTGCTTGGGAAAATATAAACTGAATTTTCTATTTTCTGTTGCTTGTGATCAAATGTGAGCCTGGTTAATATATTAACTCAAAATGCTCAAAAAAAAAAGGGAACTAATTAATTAAAATACATAAATAGTTTATAATCAATTTTACATATCTGTCTTGCTGGTGTTTAAATGATATACACAAACATACACACAAAGATATTTTTCCACTATGTCATAGCTCATTACAGATGGACTTTCAGCTTGGATTTGACAAAATAGCCCTGGAGGTGCCAAATTTATATCTTACTGGCTAAAATTCTGCAAAGAGTGAACTCCATTTCCTTCACCATTTTAGCATGAATCTCAGGACTTATTAGATTGACATGCCGATTGTCTAAATAAGTATTGTTATTAAGGAATGGAATAAATAGATTGGTATAGTTATAAAATACTTCTTGTCCTCAGGTAAAACCAGGCTATGATTAATATAAAAAGAAAAAATGGGTACTGGAAGAAAAATTCAACAGATATCCTTGCATTATATTGTTCTAAATTCCCCCAAAATATGCATTACTGCTCATCTCTTCCAAGTTGTACATTTACAGTAAGTAGTTAGAAAAGAGTTGTCTTAATAATGTCACGTATATTTGCAGGAGAAATAAATGGGAATGAGAATAAGACAGTGCAAAGAAATGAACTAGAGGAGACAAAGAGGAAAAAAGGGAGGTAAAATATATAAAAAAGGATTTCACAGCAGTTTTTTCAGTTTAGAATCTGACCAATTATTTTCACATTTACTTTTTAGGTTTTTTTTCTCATTGTTTTATTTTCCTGTGTTGGATAATAAGATTGAAGGCAGGAGAATTTCTGCTCAGATACACACAGTCTAGATAATGCAATTATGATAACATAAGAATGGATTTGAGAGTTTACTGACACATGGAATTTGATTATCTCTTTTATTCACTTGATTCACCTGTTTTATTTTCTTTTCTCATAACCGAACCAGGAAGAACCAATCATCTCTAGAGAGTGGTTATTACATTTTTTGCTTAATATTTTTAGACTCAAGTAATTCAGAATTCTGATAAGGTTGGGGGCTTTCAAGATGTTGAAATGCTTGCCAGAAATGAACTCATTTAAAGAGTCCCTATCCTTGTGTCACAAGCCATTAATTCAATAAACTAATGTCAGATCTTGAATATTTACTTAACCATACAGAGCTCATTATTATAATCACACCAAACTTTATGGCCTTAAATGTTTATGGATAGAATGATGTGCATGGCCTTACTTCTTACAGAAGAAAGTAGCTCCCAACTTGCTACTAAAATTATAATTTCAACCATTTTATTTGAGTAGAGGTGGGAATACATTCCTATTATATTTCTCTCAATATTTACTAAAAATTCATAGAGAAAAAAAGGAATATGAGTTATTTATATTTCTGCAATGCTAGATAAATTCAAACTGTTCAATAGGCTCAAACTCAATGACCAATTTCATTAATGCAGAAAAAGCAAATATTTACATTTTGATTAAATATGTAATTCACAAATATTGATATTCGAATATTTAACCTTTCAACAGAGAGATAATTATGAATTTTTAAAAATAAAAATTACTTTATCATGTATTTAAATTGGACAATAGAAACTGAAAAGCTAAATGCATAGTGACTCTTTATAAGTGAAAGATGTGCCGGGCGTGGTGGCGCACGCCTTTAATCCCAGCACTCAGGAGGCTGAGGTAGGTGGAGCATTGACAGTTCGAGGCCAGCTTGGGCTACAACGTGAGCGCGAGGCTGGCCTGAGCTACATAGTGTGACCCTGCCTCAAAAAAAAAAAAAAAAAAAAAAAAAGTGAAAGATATTTTTCTGAGGTCAGATGCATATTGAGGGAAATATTTTAGGAATATTCTGAATCATTAAGGGACATATGGTGGTGTGATTTTGCACCAGTATAGATTACAATGAAATTTATAGATATGAAAATATGGTAAAACCTTTAAAAGTTAGGAATACCAGTATTTAGAAAAAGTTATGCAGTTCTTATTTTAATATAGGCATTTCTCAAATGATTTGCATATAATTTAATAATAACTTTTCAATAATTATATGACTTATTTTTTCTACTTTTGACAGAAATGAAGATCATCATAAAATTTCACATTGTTGAACAACAGTAAGCATAAATTGATATGTGCCCACTAGTGGCAAAATACTTTATCAACTTCAAGTTTACTCAAAAGTTTAGACCCAAAATAGTCCTAAAAGTCTCATGTGTTTTATCGTGATTGAATTAAGGTTGCAGCAGTTGACCTGGTGTTAGGAAGTACAGTCTTGTTAGAGGTGGGCACTAGGAGTGTGACGCAGAGTATCTTCCTTCCAGGCTTTTCTCTTCTCTTTCTGCTTCCTGGTTGCCTACTTATGAAGAGCTTTCCTCAGCCATACCTTTCTACCATGGCCTTGGTGCCATGGAGGCAGTCAAACCCGGACTGAGTACATGAACAAGAAAACCCTATCCTTTAATTTGTGGTATTTTATTTGTGATATTTTATTCTATCTAATGCTTACCACAGGACAGATAAGGGACAAAGCGCTGGTATAATGTGAATCCCATCCTTATACTCTTCAGCCTGATAATGTTTGCATATGTAAGCAATTCTGGAAGATAATGACACATGTGGTAGACTGAAAACAAGGTGTTGAAAGCACACATATGAGATCAATTACATTCAGTAAGGCTTTTAGGAAAAGGTAACGGTGGAGTTGATATGGAGGGATAAAGAAAATTGTATCAAAAGAAAGATTTATTCATTCCTCACCAGTGTCCCTCAATCTTACCACTGCTGATATTTTAGTGTCATAAACTTTGTTAGGCAACAAAGGAGGGAGTTTGTGTTGTTAACTGCATTAGTATCTTTAGTAATAGCTTGGGTTCTGCTCACAGCATGCCAATAGCAACTCCTTGGTCGATTCCTATGTAAACTGTCTCCAGATTTAAAATGTCCATTTGGTAGGGGACCCTAATTTATCCTGGTTAAAGGCTATCATTTGCACAGAAAATATCCAAAATCTGAGTTCACAAATCACATTTTAGCATGGTCATATGTTCTACTGAACATAGAGAGGGAGAACATATTAGAAGCAGAGCCAATGAGAGTCACATTGACATGGTCACACATAGCAAGTTAGACTCAACCTCATAGGCAACTGGGAGCCCAAGAATAGTAACACTAGAAGATTATTTGTTTAAGAAACCATCAATAGGCTTCTGTCTTGGTTACTTCTTTCTTTTCTCTCCTTGCTGAGACAACATCTGACAACCAAAATTAGGGAAAGAAAGGTTTATTTAGCTTTCAGTATTTGGACGTTTCAGTCCATAATACCTGACTCCAAGGCAGGGTGGCATGGTGCAGGGCCAACACTCCAAGGCAGGAGTAAGCAAAAGAAGCCAGAGCAAAAGAGGCAAGAGCAAGCCTCTTTTTCTCCTTTATATTGTACACAGGCCACCCACCCCCTCTTCCAGGGCCAGTGTAGCATTCGCAAAATCTCTGTGCCCCCTCTTGCACAGGATGAGGATATTTACAAAGGATCGTGGCTCCTTGCTGAGCCTCTTAGTTAAACTTCTAAACTTCTCAAGTTGACATAATGTATTGACCATAACAATCTAACCCTTGTCAACTTGGCAAGCAGACACAATTCTTTAAACCAGTTTCTAGATACAAGACATGCTTATTCTTAACAATTTGCAACTTGAACTTCATGACACAGTTTAACAATCCTTAAGAACCAACATTAAGTCTATCTACATTATACTGCATTAGAAAAACATCATTTTGTTCTTGGACCCCCAAAGACACATACACATCCCTTTGCATAAAAGACATCTAGTGCATCTGCAAGAGTTGCCAAAGTCCTAACAGTTTCAGCATTGCTGAAAAGTTCAAGTCACAAGTCTCCTCCAAGATGGAAAGCCAAATTTTAGCTGCATACCCCTGTACAAAAGAAAACAAAGTTAAACACTTCCAACATGCAATGGCACAAGATAAACATTTCCATTCCAAAAGCTGCAAACAGGAGGGTACAAAAGATTGGGATGAAAACAAGTCAAAAACCCAGCAGGGCAAATGTTAAGTACTATAGCTGCTTGTCCAGCATCTGAAGCAACCTGTGGCAAATTATGAACTCCAAAGGGCTTGTGTGGTCCCACCCCTACAGTACCTCTGGTAATTTTAGCTCCCACTGCTTCTGTCTTGGGCTTTCTCTGCTCAGTCTGTGCAACTTTCCTTAGATGATCCATGTTCCTGGCCTTTTTAAACTTTCTGGGTCCTCCATTATAACTTTGGCCTCACACTTGCAGCTTCACATACTGCCCTCTCAGAGGCAGACTACTTGGCCTTCCAGGCCTTCTAAAATTGGGGTGGAAGCTGCCTTAACCTCAAAACTCCTGCATTCTGCATGTGCTACAGAAAGCTGCCTGGGTCTGCTGCCAGCTGGAGCAGTAGCCAGGCTTTTCTCTCTCTTAGCCACAGGGGTTGAGTGCCTGGATTGCTTTGAACCTGACTGTGAGGAGCAAATTTTCTATGTCATCACCATTCTGGAATGTGGCACTCTGCAGCATTCTCCTCCAAGCAAAGTCTTTGAGACTGCAAAGGGTGGAGACCCACCATCACTTCCTGTGATGCCCCTAGGCTGTCTTTTTTATTTTCCTGTTCCTTCTCAGCAATGGAGAGCTGAGCTGTGTCTTTGTAGTCTTTCTGGCCAAACTCACAATGTTTAACTCATTGTGCTGGGTTCTGTGTTCTTGATTTGCAATATAAGTCTGGCAAAAAGCCCCCAATAAAAGCCATGCCAATGCCTCAACAGTAGACTGCCTTGAAATTTCTTTTGCCAGATTAGTTAGATATCACCCTTAATCTTAGTCTCATGTGAAGTCTCTGGTCATGAGCCAAATGCAGACAAACTTTCTGCCAAGCCATAACACACATCATCTGGAGTCCAACAAGCAATGCAGTGCTTTCCAGCAGAAACCTCCTGAGCCTGGTCTTTACCAGTAGGCTTCCTATCAGCCTTCTGGTCTCCTAAGCTCTGACCAGAATCTCCCATATAGAACAGCCAAGCTGTTCCAGGGCTCCTCTTTTTATCAACATCTCTAAACCTTTCCAAACTCTTTCTACAAGCTATTCCCAAAGGCTCTTGAACCACATGGTCAGGGATAGTCACAGCAATGACCCCACTCCACTGGTACCAGATTCTCTCTTGGTAACTTTTTTTTCTTTTCTTTCATTGCTTATGATATAAAACACCTGTCACCCAAAATTAGGGAAGAAATGATTTAGCTTACAGTTTTTGGAGGTTTCAGTCCATAATCAGCTGGCTCCAAGGAAGGGTGGCATGCCACAGGGCCAGCTCTTCAAGGCAGGAGTAAGCAAAAGCAGACAGAGCAAAAGAAGCAAGAGCAAGCCTCTTTTCCTCCTTTGTATTGTACACAGGCCACCCACCCCCTCTTCCAGGGCCAGTGTAGCATTCACAAAATCTCTGTGCCCTCCTCTTGCATAGAATGAGGGTATTTACAAAAGATCCTGGCTCTCTGTTGAGTCTGTTAGTTAGACTTCTAAACTTCTCAAGTTGACACAATGTATCAGCCATAACAGCTTCCCTGTGGAGGAGAATTTGAGTTGAAAAATTTAGACACATTCTTTGTCTCCAAAATATATTCTCCATAATGTCATCTAGAATTGGTAATGTTTTACTTATTTTTTCCAGTTACTGCTTCCATAAATAAAGTAACTGTGTGCTTCCCTATCAGTTCAAACTAGGTTGATCTTTATAGATGAGAATATCAAATACTTAGCCTAAAAATTCTCAACCTAATCATCATCCTCATCATCTTAATCATCATCTTAATGCATGACTATCTGAAACTTCCAACTCTCTTCAAAGAAATAAAAAAACCATTGAATACAAGTTAATATTTCTTACATGATAAAATTCTATTTAAAAACATAATAAATGCACCTGCTACTGTTCCTTCTAAATTGTATTTTTCCATATTATCATTAAAATTCTTTAAAAGTCTTCTATTCCCCATGGTATTATTCTCAATGCCACATTTCTTTGATGGTTTTCCAAATGTGAGATTGTTTTCTTCTTGCATCTTCTGAAGATTGCAAATGCCATGACCTCCATGATCCTGTGCAGAGTATTTCTTGTGTGTATCATGACAACTGTAACAATGCAGTCTGTCAAATTCTTCCTAGTCAGGAAGTCAGCAGAGAGCATCTTAGGAATGTTGATATATGCTGTGCAACAATGGCATGAAACTTTGTAACAGTATGACTCTGTTTGTTTGGAAGTTTTCAAGCAAGTGAGAACATAGCAAATATTCTCTCAAATAATCTTTCATGTAATTGTAAGGGAGATGCAAAATGTGTAGCTCTGTGTGTGTGTGTGTGTGTGTGTGTGTGTGTGTGTGTGTGTGTTTTGTGAATGTGTTTAGACACGTTTTTCTGTTTGGGAAAATGTACAATAGTCTCCAAAAAATACAATTTAGAGAATTTACTTAGTATTTACTGATAAAATCCCTATTGAATATTTGTCATAAAGTCAACTAATTCTAATTTTCCCCAACATACTCAGACTGTTTAGAGAATCAGTGGATTATAGTTTTCATTATTATGCTATTACATTTTTTATTAGTGCACTAATAATTCCACAAGGAGATCATTCTGTATCAGAATCCTATTCCAGAACTTAGAGTTATGGATTGAGGAATATTTTAATTTACTTAAGGATGATTTATTTATTTTTCAGTGCTGGAGACTGAACCCAGGACTTGCACGAGGTAAGCAGGCACTCCACCCACAGGTACTCTACTACTGAGCTCCATGCCCAGCTTATGGTGATCGATTTAAATGAATAATGACAAGGTGAGAAAAACATATTCATCTAATGAATTTTTTTGTGACTGGACTCTATGAAAAGTCTAATTGCATTTCTTGACTATGTCTTCTTAGTTGAGTCGTATAACCCAAGTATTTTGGAACCTGACTGTGTTAACCATTATATTTCTGCTGTAAGCCTCAGGTTACCCATCAATTTGAAAATAAAAAATAAATAAATAAAAAGAACAAAACAAAGAGAAAGCAAGTAGTCTTCTATGCCTTATTCAGGTCGCAGCTGAATAGTGAGTCCAGTTAAGGTTCTCCAAGAAGTAGCCAGATTCTAAAGAATTTTTGACTATGCCATTTTCAGTACTTCGGTACCCAAAGTGTGTCAACAAATCGTGCAATTGATAAAATAGGAATGGCAAGTATTTTCAGAACAAGAGACCTCTGTTTTGAGTCACTGTCACTAATACACCAACACTGACTTAAGGTGCAAAATCAGCAGCGCTGCCAGGCACAGTGCTTGTGGAGAGGGAGCTGACTCTCTCACTCCTGCTCATTTTTCTTGTAGGCCATTTCATATGCATATTAGCATGTGAAAAAAGCCCAGTCGACATCTCCAGAAAGATTCTCAGCATTATACAAACTCACAGATACAGAATATGAAATTGCATGTGACCAAATAATAGTTCCTTTAGTCTTTTCATATATATGTGACAATAAAAGATAAATATTAAGAAGTTATCATATGCTGTGTACATTTCAATATACCACTCATTGTCATCTCAATAAATGTTGACAAAGAATTCTATACAATAGGTATAATGAGCTTCATTTTTCAAAACTGGAGAATGAGGCTTACCACGATTAAACAGCTTTCTCCTGTGGAACATCAAGGTCCATATCTGTAATTTCAGCTGCCTTGAAGTGTGAGAAAAGAGATTTGTGAGTCCGAGGTTGTGCACAAAATGACAAATAAGACCTGTCAGAAAAATGGTGTGGGGGGATAAGTGTATAGCTTTGTGGTAAACTACCTCCCTAGCACAAGGCTCTGGGCTCAATCCCCAGCATTGCACACAGCAAAGTTGCCCCAAATTGCATGACAAATAACTAAAGAAGTTAGAATTTTAAACTAATTCCACCTAACTTTGGTGATGGAGACCTTAAATCCTGTTCTGTTCTTTTTTATTATCATGTACCTAATTAAACAATAACAATGATTTTATCTCATTAAATTGTAGGTTCTCTGATGTGATTATTACCAAAGAATTCCAGCACAATTTAAGAAATACTTATTTTAAAAAGACATATTTCTTAGACCTATTCACCATAGTTATTATATGTTGGAGAATATGAATCAAAAATAATAACAGGTTCATATCTCTATTTTCACTTAAATAATTGTGAACTTTTAGAATGACTTCAAAATTATTACATGCTTCTCTTATACTTTTTCTTCATCTTGCTTCCTCTTAAATTGTTATGTAACAATGCTACACCTATCAGTATTGGCAGGAATCAGTGTTGATACAATATTATTAACTAATTTATAGAGCTTTTCAAAGTTTTCAGCAGTGTGTTACTTGATCAAGAATTCCATCCAGACTCTCATATTACATTTAGTTCTTATTTTTTGCAAGGATCCCCTAATCTGTGATAATCCTTAAATGTTTATTTTTTTGTCTAACCTTAACTGATTTGAAGATCATTGTCTAGTTATTTTTCCTAGTACTGCTCAATTCTGGATGGTCTGAAGTTGTTTTATTAGATTTATAAAGTGTTTGTGGCAAAAATACAATGAAAATGAGGTGCTAATCTACTGTTCTCAGTAGGGAGCTGTTGAAACTGGAGATTCATCACATGTGTCGTGCTAAGGCAAGGCCAGCCCTGAAAACAGAGAGCCCAAAATAAACCTCATAAACAAGCTGTTATCACTCCAAGAAGGTAAGGGCCCAGGCCAGTCAGGCAAACAAGTTACGAGGTAGCAGGGTTGAAAATGACATCATCGTTCTTAGTGTGTAAATAAATGTGCTACAATAGTTGAACAGTTCCTTTCCTCCCATCAGGAGAGTAAGGGATCCTCCTGAACCTGCTTTTGTCTCATCTTTATTTTCTCATCTTCTCGTGGTCCTTCACCTCAAGTACCTCAAGAACCCTACGGGTCACGGCAATTCTCAGAGTATTACGACTGGCGTTATCTGGAATCAACATGTTTTATTTCTTGTGGTGCTAGCTGTAATCTCTTGTTTACTCTTTTTTTTTTTTTAAAGTTACTGTTTAGCTACCATCACAAATTTCATTATCTTATAAGATACTATGGGGATATCTTAATGCTCAACATAACTTCACTCATTTATTTTCTCTGATTTTACACAATTCTAATCTGTAATGATAATTACTTGAACAGTCACTAATTATCTTAGTAACTTTCTTCATCCCTGGGACAAAATACCAGATACCCACGATTTAAAGATGGAGAGGTTTGTATTGGCTCAGTTCATAGAGGTTTTAGTCAATAGCAAGCAGAGTGTAAGTCAAAAAAGTATAGAAGAAGGGCCTAGGAAGAGGAAAGCTCCTCACTTCATGGCATCCAGGAAGCAGAGAATGAAGAGGAGCTGGGAAGGAAAATAAATTCTCTCAGGCTATGCCTTCAGTAGCCTGTCTGTTCTGACCAGACCTCATTTTCTAACAGCTAGCCAGCTCCACCAGCTCCACAGTCCATTTAATTTCCAGTGGCTCCTCCTATAAACACATGAGGCTTTAGGGATAGACCTTGAGATAAACCGTAGCACTAATGGCATTTTCATTATTCTTATGTGTGTATTAATTTGAATTCTATAGGAAAAGAGACCATAGATGGATGTTTGACTGGATTAGTCATAATGCATAATTATCTTCATTTCTTTTTTTAGCTATTTTCTAAGCTAGCTCAGATTTATTGAAGTACACAGTTGATTCCTATGCACTTTCAGTATTTCCCTACAGTTTCATATTTTATATTTTCCACACTGCACTCTTGGTATTAACCATTTCAAGAAGTACCATGGTTTGTTTTATTGAAGAATGTTTAAGAAACTGAGATCTGAGTGCTTGGTGTTCACATTCCTACCGCAGGGCCATTACTTCTAAGCCATCTCAGTTAACAGTAGTGTGGTGTGTGCATGTGTGTGTGTGTTTGTGTGTGTGTAATTTTACATCGGCACTGACTAGGCCACAAGGTACCCAATAATTAGTTGAGTGTTACACTGAGTGTGTCTGCAAGAGTAACATTTGATTTAGTTGATTATGGTCTTCAATGTAAGTGGGCCTCAAACAATCCATTGGACGTCTTAATATAGGAAAGGGGCTGAATAACAGAATATATGTGCTATTATTTTGGGGCAGAATGATTTGCATATTTCTGTTAGATCTTTTGTGTTTATTGTGTTATCTTTCTGTCCAGTTATTTAATCCATTATTGAGAGTGGGTTTTTGAAATTTCCATGTATTATTGCAAGGTGTTTCACACTTTATCTTTTCAGATTTTCTTCCTATATTTTGATAGTCTGTTATTGGGTCCATAAATGTTTATAATTGTAGTATTATTTTGCTGTATGCAACCTTTATTAACATATAATGTTCTTTGTCTTATATCTCTTCTGATTTAAAGACTACTCTGTGTGATACCATTATGAATATCCTTGTTCTCTTTTAATTACTATTTCATGGATTATCTTTTTGTATTATTTTATTTTGAAGCTATATGTGCCTTTAGAATTTAAATGAATCTCCTGAACAACTTTTAGTGTGATCATGTTTTTTTAAATGCATTCTACAAATATCTAACTTCTAACTGAAGAATATAATCCATTTGCATTTAAAGCAATTATCAAGGAAGAACAATTAATTTTTGTTAAATTGAATACGTATTTACATATAGTTTTTATTCCTCTATAACTGTATTACTCTCTTGTGTTTCATTGTTTTCTTTTCTTTTGGAATGAACATTTAATTTCATTATCCTTTGGTTATATTTAACTTTCTTTCCCTTTGACTATATTATGTAGCTATTTTCTTATTATCTGCCACAGGAATTGCATTTACTATCCTAACTGGATCACACTTAGTTTGTATTCATATCATTTTTTTCTTCAAAAATACATAACTATGATCCTCTACTACTCTATCCCAATTTCATTTAGATGTTGATGTCACAAAATTGAATTTTTATAAATTGTGTTCCCAAGCCTCCAGATTAATAATTCTTTTACAGTATTTGTCTCTTAAATTAGAGAACAAAATGTGGGGTTACAAACTATTGTCATTGATAATAATGGTTGTCATAATTGTGTAAATGATTTTACATTTATTCAGAGATTTGTTTCTTGATGTGGCATGGAGTTCTTTTATAGGAACCTTTAAGTTTATCCTGTAGGAATCTCTTAATAATTTATTTCTTTGTTTATTCTATTTTATCTTTTGAGACATGATATTACTAATGTAGTTCAGATTGGCCTCAAAATTATGATGATCCTTCTACTTGAGCTTCCTAAGTGCTGGGATCACAGGTATATGCCACCATTGTTAGGTTTTTGTTTTTGTTTTTGTTTTTGTTTTGGTGCAGTTGAGAGATAGAGAGAAAGGGAGAGACGGAGATAAAGAAGCCTTTATTGCAGTCATGGGAGGGTTGCAGGAGACTGCAAGATTCCCCAAAAATGGGGAACTGGGGAATGGTTTTTATGGAGTTGGGCTGGGGGTGGGGCGCTTCGGCGATTGTGGAATCTTAGAATTGGAGAGAGTTTAGCAGACATGCAAAAAGAGAGTGGAAGGTTTTTACTGGAACTAGAAGAACAACATGGAAGATACTTTTGGAGACATAAACTGTTTCTCCAGCCAGTGCCAAGTTGGGCAGATATCATGTTAGAGAGAGCTAAGTCCCAGACTGGCAGAATCTATCGACCATGACCACGTATCTTAAGAATTTCTGACAAGACAGAGCTGGTAGTAGCAAACTCCCTCAAGTTTTATTTCTTTAGAAGTTCAAATTTCTACATTGATTTTAAAGGAATTTCTGTAAATAAAGTTTTTGTTCAAGTTTGTTTTCATTTATTTTCTTTTAGAAAATTCTGAAAAGTGTCTGATGAGAAACTGATGGTAATACTGGGAATATCTTGTATATGAAATTTCACTCCGTCTTGCTGCTTCCCAGGTTTCTCTTGTTTTTGTATCATGTTAAGTGAAATAAGATAGACTTGGAAAGTTAAAGTAAGCATGCTTTTTCCTATACACAAAAACCTAATAAACAAATAAATTAAATAAAAGAGAGAGAGCAGGAAAGTGAGAGGGAGTCTTTTGGAGACAGGAAAAGCAATGGAGAGGGGTAGGAAAGAAGAGGTCATCACTGGATAGAAATAAAGTTATACTGAATGCATATGCCAGTTTACCAAAATGAGCACACCAATCTTTTACCAACATGCAGCATTAACACTTTTTTCTTGTGTTTCTGGCTTTTAAAATTTTGACTGTGGAGTGTGTCAGTGTGGGTCTCTTTGAATTCGAGTTCTTGGAATTTGCTGAGCTTCTTGGATTTAATATTTATGACATTTTGGTAATTTTGAAACTTTATCAAATTATTTTGTCTACTATCTTCTCTTTCTCTTTCTCTTCTAGGTGTCCCACAATATTGATATTAGTCTACTTGATGGTGGTCCATTGTATTTTAATTTTTTTTTTTTTACTTTTGTTTGATTATTTGACTTTCTGTTCCTCAGACTCAATTCCTAATCTTTAAATTCACTGTTTCCTTCTGCTTGCTCAAATCTTTTTTTGAATCCCTCTAATGAATTTTTCATTTCGGGTATTGTACTTTTCAGTCCTAGAATCCACTTTCTGCTCCTCCCTCCCCTCTTTTTTTTGTGGGGGGAGGATCATGTTTCTGTTTGTTTAAGCATTACTTTCTTGACATTTGCCACGGTTTCCCTTGGTTATTTGAGAAACATGATAGATTTTTTGAGTTTTGTTTTATGAATTTACCAACAAATTCTTTCTAGGAACAATTTTTGTTGACTTTATTTTCCATTGAATGGTCAAGTCTTTCCCATTTCTTTGTATAACTTGAGACATCTTTGATCAAAGTTGCATATTTCATTCTAATAATATGATAACTCTTAAAATGAAATACTCCTCTTGAAGAATTAATTTTTTTCCTTTAATTGTTACACCCTATCTCTGGGCAAGGATAAGTTTCAACTGTAATCTTAAGACCGTTACATGTCTTCTGTAAGCCTCCCTTTCACTGAGCATGTGTGGTGACTTTGTCATTTCTCTAATGTATGTATTTGCTTTTACATATCCTACTGTATAATTTATGGCCCCCAGAAAAGGAAAAAATAGAAAAATGAATGACAAGATAGGTAAATACCCTTTAAATCCTCTGGAAATTTCTTCAGCCAGAGGAGAGTCTTGCAAAAATGGGTCCAGCTGGAAAAATGATCACCTTCTGAAGATCCTATATATTTGCTTAAACTTCTTTGTCTTTTCAAAACCAAACTTGTAGGTCTTCTTTCTGTAAATCAGTCTGTTATATTTTTTTCTATAAAATATGCTTGTTTTGTATTTTTTTTTTTAGGTTTTTTCTTAGAGCTCTTAAGGGGAAGAGGTCTTCCAGTCTTACATAGTATTACTTTGGGCAGAATTTTCATTTTGGGGTTTCTTGAGAAAGCACAATAAACAAAATAACACAGATGATTAAGGGGTAGAAAACAGAGCAAATAAAAACACACATCTCTTAAATCTGAAGAATTGTGGGTGTGGGTATAAATTGGCAGTAAAGTGTTTGCTAGCACACATATGTATGTAACTTTAATCCCCAGCAACATTACATACACACTCATAAACACACAGAGACAATTTTGAATAATTGTAACTTTAATTTGAGATTGAGTGAAATGGGAGATTTTGATATCCAATTCTTTTGCTGAAGCCTGAATATTTATCTTCCATCTTTGATACTTCTGTTCAAGTCTTTAGTTCATTGAGTCTATTTTACAATCAATAAACTTATCACACTATCACAAATATTCTGACATGGGCCGGGGCTGTAGCTCAGTGGCACAGTGCCTGTTTGGCAAGCACAAGGTCCTGAGTTTGATTCCTGGTAAAAAAAACAAACAAACAAACAAACCAATTCTGACATTTCTCAATGGCAGATTTTTCAGCAAATGGAAGGTTGTAATGCTATAATAAACAAAATTTTAGAAAAGAAACAGGTATAATATTTCCAGGGAATGTGAATATCCAGGAAGATCTTGGCACAGGTAGCAACTTCTTTCTCCTTCAAATATTTTTTTAAAATAAGGAGAAAAAAACTTTGTTCTATATTTTAATAGAGATTTTGAGTGTCTTTTAGTTCCATAAAATAGAAATCTAACAAATGACTCCGTTCATTTGCATGATGAATGACTATTCATATTTAGTTCTTTTATTACATCTAGCAAGGCAGAAAATAGCTCTTTTGCATGCTTCTGTAGACATTGATTGTTTTTCTTTTTTGCTATGGTTGTTTAGGGTTTGCATTCTCAGTATGAAAAGATGACAGCTATTGTGAGTTCCTTAAGTGATAATTAGTCCTCTATGACAGTTTATTATGTTGCCACAGCTTATTAAAACTCTTCATATTCATACAATTATCAAATTCACTACTGGAAGGCCACTTTAAAATGAAAATTTGCATGCACTTGCTAATTCCTTGAAGAAAACATGAACAATTTTGGAAGATAGCATCAAATGGAAAAAGTAAGAGTCACACAAGCTTATACACATACACATTGTTTTCTGTTCTTTTGTTTCCTTTTATTAAAATATGTTTTGTGGTTACTATAAACCTTCTAGAAAGTAAAATAAAAGTTTTGTCTTCTAAATATGAGAATGTGAAAATAATTTTTCTTTGTGATTTCTTCTGTGTGTTTGTATGTGTGAATGTGTGTGCACCTAGCTATGTGACAACAGTAGTAATGCTGAG